>CAUYON010113613.1:0-18830 GCA_963573935.1 Arctocebus calabarensis
ATACAATCAGAAATATTTTGATCGTACTGTTAGAGATAGCCTTTATGGCATTTTCTTGATCACTATATAAAGACATTGATACTCTACATTTAATAAGTTTCACCAGTACCCTGCTAAGATGCACCGTAGGTGTGATCCCACTAATTACCCTCCCTCCACCCATGTATTGTTGTATTTTCTTTAATTATCCTTAAAGAAAATGATTTTATGGTTTTGGGTCATCACAATATGAGGAACTATATTAGTTAAAGAGGTTACGCTGAGAAAACAGGGCACGTAATTCAGGATATTATTATAGAAAACATTATGAGACCTTTACCTTTAAGTTTATTTATTTTCAAATTTATTTAACAAGCACTTTTTTTTTTTTGAGACAGAGTCTTACTATGTCACCCTCAGTTGAGTGCCGTGTCATCATGGCTCACAGCCACCTCAAAATCTTGGGTTTAAGCAATTTTCTTGCCTCAGCCTCCCAAGTAGCTGGGACTACAGGTGCCCTCCACAATGCCCAGCTATTTTTTTGTTGCAGTTGTGTTAGCTGGCCTGGGGCCAGGTTCAAACCTGCCACCCTCGGTGCATGTGGCTGGCACTACCATTAGCATAACCATTGTGCTATGGGTGCCAAGCCTAATAAGCACTTCTTAATAATAACGTGCATTTATAATAATAATAATAACTGCACTTATTGAGCATTCCTATGCGAAAAGCACCATGTCAGATGCTGGAGGTTGGAAGGCGGAGAAAAACACCAAGTGAATCAGATACTATTACTTTCAAAAGAGGTCATACTGAAGAAGGAAATACATACAGGAGCCTAGAAAGAAGGATGAGAGGAATGATGCTGAGTGGGGGCAGATTCCAAATGGGAGCCCACGTGCTGGGATGGCTGCTGCTAAAACACTGCTCCAGGAATGGACAGCGGAGTCCTCGCAGGTCTGGTTGGCATATTTAGGAACATTCAGGCCTTTAAAAACATGTGCCTGCTCTTTGCCCCTTGTGAGTACTCCCGGTATTGTGTACTATCATGAACCCTCAGTAGTCAGTCAATACCTATTTAATGTCACAACTTCCCACACACTCGTTTGAACACAAAATAAGACCTTTTATGTTAAAAAATAACATGCTCAGGGTGGTTCAAAGGAGTAGGGCGCAGGCCCCATATGCTGGAGGTGGCAGGTTCAAACCCTAGCCCCGGCCAAAAAAACCACACAAAAAATAAAAAGTAAAAAAAAAATAACATGCTCAAAACAGCAAACTTAGAAAATATAGAAAAACACAATGGAAAAAAACCCCCATTATCCTATAACCCAGAAAACCTACTATTAATTAACATTTTGGTGTATGTTCTTTCCACGCTGTTTTGTCTCCTGCCTTTTCCCTTTAATACATCATGAACATTTTCCAATGACAATAATGACTCTTCTACTGACAACATGATTTTTAATGGTTGCACTCCATTCCATCATATGGATGTACTATAATTTATTAAACTAATCCAATGTAATTAGACAGTTAGCTTGTTTCTAATTACTTGATGCTCTAGAAGCTGTATTTGCCTATTTCCCTCAAATAAGTTCCTGGAAGTGAAACTTCTGAGTCTAAGGCTGTGCACACTTTCAAGATTTTTGAAAAATAACTTTCATTCCTTATTTTTAATTATAAAAACTATACATGTTCATTATATTACATTTAGAAATAAAAGCATGACAAAAAATATTTTGGTGAAGAGCATTATAGACTTTTTTTTCTGATCATACATATGTACATACCCATGTATTTAATTTTATTTTTAAATTACAAATTAATATGAGGGTATAGATGTTTAGGTTACATTATTTTCAGTTCTAAGGCAAAGTTCAAATTGTAGTTTAGCCCTTCACCCAGAGGGTGTGCTGAGCAGCCTTACACTATGCATGTTAGGTAAGATCCCACCAATTGTCCTCCCTTCTCCCTCCAAACACCTTCCCTCTTTCCCCCTCCCCTCTCTTTCCTCTCCCTTTCCCTTACTAGACTATATTTGCATTTTTTCTTTTGTGTTGATTATATACACATTTTTTTTTGTTGTTGTTGTTGCAGTTAGGCAGGGCTGGGTTTGAACCCGTCACCCTTGGTATATGGGGCCGGCGCCCTACTGACTGAGCCACAGGTGCTGCCCATATACACACTTTTTTGTTTGTTTGTTTGTTTTTGTAGAGACAGAGTCTCACTTTATCGCTCTTGGTAGAGTGCCGTGTCATCACACCACTCACAGCAACCTCCAGCTCTTGGGCTTAGGTGATTCTCTCACCTCAGCCCCCCTGAATAGCTGGGACTACAGGTGCCTGCCACAATGCCCGGCTATTTTTCTACACATGTATTTTTAAAAGTGGGAGCTATATAGGCACTGTTCCATAATCCTTAAATAAGTGTTCTTCTACAAACATTGCTTTTTTTTTTTGAGATAGGGTCTCACTCTGCTGCCCAGGCTAGAGAGCAGTAGTGTCCTTATAGCTTACAGAAATCTCAAACTCCTAGGTTCAAGGGAATCCTCCTGCCTCAGCCTCCTGAGTAGCTGGGACTACAAGGGTGCACCACAACATCCAACTAATTTTTGTATTTTTTATAAAGACAGGGTCTTGCATTTGTTCAGGCTGGTCTTGAACTCCTGGCCTCAAGAAATCCTCCTGCCTGGGTCTCCCATAGTGCTGATATTATGGGCGTGAGCCACCGTGCCAGGCCTTTAAATACCACTTTTAAAGGCTGCATATATTCCATTTCATCTGGTAGTCGCTCAGATATTCCTTCTGTTTCTAATTTTTGTAAATAGTCTGAAGTGAACATCCTTAAACATTGTTATGTATACTTATTTACTTAAAGTACATTCCTCCAAGTTGAACTGCTAAGTCCAAACGGCATTTATATTTAAGGTTTTTATTACATTTTTCCCAATTTTCTTCTGGAAAGACTTTACCAACGCATATACTCGCTGGAGGTGTGCGGCCACTTCTTACACTTTTGCCCAACACTGAGTACTTTCACTTAGTGTCACCCAATGGCGTTTTGCCTGATAAATTCTTATTGCTCTTTTAAGACATAATTGAATATCATTTCCTCCAAGAGGCCTTCCTTGATCTCCAGTTTCCTTTCCAGGTATAGTTATTGATCTTTCCATTATGCTCTCAAATCACCATTTATGTTCTTCATTTTTGGCACTTACTACTCAGTAGCCAAACTACTTGTTCACATATTGTCTTTCTGACTAGAGTATGTGCTTCTTCTTGGAGGTGAGGGTCTTATTTTATTCACTGCTGAAGTCCCACCATCTGGTTGTATCTGACAACAAATGTTTGCTGGATGAATGTACAGATTAGTGTCAGAATTTCCCTTATTTTCCTGCAGAAAATGTTGCACACCTGGCTTTGTATTTCAATTCTTGATATAATATGCTGTACAAAAAACCATAGGTGTTAAACAAAAACAGGGAGTGTCCAGGATTTTTAAAGTCTAATCTCGAGGGAAGCAGTCTAGAAGAGGAATCATTACAGAAGGGAAAACGAGGCACTGACCTCCTCTTTCAGAATCCTTGGTGGAAGAGCTCTACCAGATATTTATAAGCAAAAATAAGTAGCTTTCATTTTAAAAGGGAAATTGTTCATTAATTCACCTAAACACACTTTGCACTGTCAAAAATGTGCGTACACACATATCATCATCATCTTTGTAAACACTGTAAATCAAAAAGTTACAACAAAACATAGGGAAGCATAAGAACAGTTATATTAATGTTGTAACACTTTGTAATACTTCCAAGGATATAAAGCATCAATAATTTGACCATTATTATAAACAACCTGGTGATGAACATCCTTGTACATACATCTTGCTCTTTGCTAGAACTGTCTCCATAAATGAAGGAAATGCTTTTGTTTGTTTTAGTATGGGCCAAACTAACTAAAATGCCTGTCAAAATCTTTCTGTCTGGTAGTATTCTTGAAACTTTGAGGAGCTCATTCGTTTCAAAGCTAGAGAAATAGAGATGATAAAAACAAAAGGAACTACGTAGCCTGTGGGAAACTCTATAGGTCAAAGGCTCAGGCTCTTCAATCTTGTAGAGCTTCAAAATTGATTGCAAATAACATCTACAGGGTTGTTTCTCATTGGAATACTTCTTTCTGTGAACTCAGCACCCCTGTAGTGAGGTGAAGAAGTGATTTTGTTTTAAATGGGTTTGTCTAGACTAAATTTAAACACTTGGACATTACAGCTTATGTAAGTGCATTCTTTTTATGTTTAAAATCTTTTTTAATGTTTATTTTCATTCTTTGGTTGCTTGTAGATCAGAATTCAGAGCAGGACATTAATACATACCTAACAATTTATCCCCACACGTTTTTCTAGATTATTCCCTGTTTTCATGACCACAGAACTTTAAATTTGAGGATTATCAAGATTTACAGAATACCAGGAATTAATTACAAAGGCTTCCAGGCCAAAATGCTTTCTTTCTAAAGAACCGTTTTAAGTGATGATCACAAGGTGTGTGATAAGAAAACTGAATGGGCAATGGTCATTCAGAAGGGACCATTAGGTCAACACACTAAAGAGCAACCACTACTATTTATTTTTTACAATGTTTCAATATGTATTTTCCAAAGTGATCACTAAATAACTAAGTTAATGGAACATTCTTGCTGTCAAAATCAGTACAGAATGGATGAAGCTCAAGAGACTGACAAAGCAGAAAATAAAACGTGGTTTTCAGATGGGAGTTCCAACACATCTGCACCTTAATTTCTCTTTTCTTTTTTTAAAAAATCTTGTTAGAAATTTTGTTATGTTTTAAAAATCCCTTTTAATCTACTTGTGCCCTTCATCCTCTTCTTTTCCTTATAATTTATCCATTGAGAGTACACAGGATGTTGGACTGGTCATTTCCCACCACTTGCATTTGCTAATTGCATACTCTCAGGGCAATTCAGCATGTTCTTCTGTCCTGTTTTTTCTGCAACGCGGCAGATGGACCCAGAGGCATGATAACTCATGTTTGATTCTTTTTATACCTCAGTTTCTTACTGAGAAATGGATACTCACACATGAAAGTATTACAGCTTACTATGATATTTATACTTACTACTACAGAGGGAGCTGAATGCTAAGAAACAATCAAGGGAAGAGGGTGATCAGGGAACCCATACCCTGCCACTGTCTGGTTTTTGTGTGGGTTCCAGCTCTGCTATATGTGAAATATGTGACTCCAGATGAATCACATGCTCAGTTTCCTCACCTATGAAACAAGGATATCACTCAGCTCATGAGACTGCTGTGAGGGTTAAATGGGGTGATGCATTCAAACAAGATGTTTAAACTGTAAAGTACTATAAAGTGTACAAATTAGTGACAGCATCACTCATTAGCAGGGGCTTAAATACTTTTATAATGAAAAAATATTTTAATGTGTTGGAAAATCTCTCTCTTGAGAAAGATTAGATAAGGCATTGACTTGAAACAAGGAGATGATCTGCATGACTTAATGAATACGCTTGAAGGAATAAATGACATAATCCCCCCCATTCCAGAAACGTACAGCCCTAGGACTCAGGAGTTCTATAGGATGAGAGCCTTGTACGCTTCTAACCTACACAAACATCTCAGTACCATTTAAACAACTTACCCCCAAACCACTCATCAAAATGTCAAGTAATGATTTACAGCAGGTGAATAGTGAAAAAAAATGCTGATTTTTATTTACCTTTCAACCTGTGCAAATCCATTAACTATGGATTCTAATGCTCTTCTTCAAAGCACTTAGCCAGGTCACTTCCTTTCTTTCACTCCACATCCTGTTTTCTCTGGATTTCTGGCATAAATTTATTTGAAGCCCCTTCTGCTTATGTACCTACCTCGTACCTCTGACCTCTTCCTCAGCCACAGCCTGGGCTTCCTTTCTACCCTCTCTTACACCAAACTTCCATCCTATCTGTCAAGCAGTTTCTGAAGCACTATTTCCAGGTACTCTTGACTGTCTCACTAAGAAGGTATTTTTCTAGAGCTGCACTCTCTCATATGGCTACTAGATACACGCGGTTGTTCAAATTAACTAAAAAATTAAATTTTAAGAAATTTAGTTTGTCATTCTCACCCGTCACTTTCCAGTGCTCAATAGTTAACAAAAGGTAGTGGCTGCTCTATCAGACAATGCACATCTTATAGACCATTGCCATCAACACAGAAATTTCTACAGAGCCCCCTTTCCTCTTCCTCTTCTCACATTCGTGAAGACAATGCGGTATAGTGGAAGAGATAAGAGTTTTGCAATTAGATGCCCTCTTAGCTTTTGAATATTGAAAAAAAGCATCTATAAGAAATTGTAAAAGTGCCCAGTACCAGACAGAATAGGTGTTCAATTAACAGCAGCCATTATTGATACACTACTGCTTTTTCAAGTAACATTACAGTCCCACTATTTTCCTTTCAGCAGCGTCCACAAGTATCCCTGGAGGAGTAATAACAAATGTTACTTCCTTTTCTGTGAGTCAGTATGGCATATTGGAAGATTATGGGCTTTCGTACTACAGAGACTTGTTCAAATCCTGCCTCTGCCACTTTATTGGCTGAGGACCTTAGGTAAGTTAATCTCTCTGATGCTCAGTTTCTTCATCTGTGGTAAGGGAATAATAATACCTACATTGCACACTAGTAATGATGATTAGAGGTAATGTGTATAAAATCCTGTGTCTGGCACATGGTAAGCATTCAATAAATTTATTAGAAGAACCAAGTACTATTAATTCACCTTATAGAGTGCCATGCAGTCAGCATTGTTATGTACTAAGTAAGCGATTGATGTTGTTGGTAATGAAGGTCGGGCTAATAAATCTTTTGTAGGATGGTGTTTATGCATTTGTTTAAACACTTCTCCCTAAATAGGGCTTTCTCTGGTATTCCTAGGATTCAGGTAACTAAAGTTTTTCTCTATGGTGTTATCAATTCCACTGATAATAGTTATCTTAAATTTATTTGATATAGAGCAGAAAAAATCAAGTATTCACCATTCATCAGATAGGCTTTAATTTACCAATGCTCAGTAGTTTTTTCTACTATAAAGGCAAGTATGGAGTGGCATGCTGGATTGGAACTGCAAACACTGGCGTAAAGAACTGTCACCAAAAAGGCTACAGCTTAAAATTCTGCCTGGACAACAAGTCTGAAATTTCTGCTATCAAAGCATAATCCAATAGTCACGCCTCAAAAAACAGAAAGAAAGACCAAAACCAAATAAACCACCAGAGATTAGACTTATACATGAAACATTGGAGGGCTGGGGGAAGGAGAAGTGAAGCATTTTGCAACCTCAAACCCTTTTTCACATTCATGCTGCCAGGAGAGGGCAAATAAGAACTGTGTCCCTCTTCCTTCCTCTTGGGCACACCCCAAGCGACAGCACTTTCCAAGGAGCAGCTCTATTTGCTTGAGTTGTCTTGTTTCATCAACTGCTAGAATGCTGTAGGTCCTTCTAAAATATCTTTGGGTGAGTGGGTGGAGAGTGGTGAATTTAGCAGCCAGTCGTTCCCCAGGAAAAAGCAAAAGCACAAAGAGTGACCAAGTAACCAAATAAAGAGAGCTATGAGTTCAATAGCCAGGATTATCCCATGGCAAGGATTCTGTTATCATTTAGCACGATTCCTTTATCTGTCTGAGACAATCAACCTTCAGCCAGAGGAGTGCAACCCTAAAACCTCATAACTCAATTTAACATAGTGTTAAAGTTTGGGGAGATATTTGTCAGTGCTGAGGCTGATATAATCAGTCTAAAGGACCCTAGAACAAAGAGCAGTGGGTGAAGAGCATGTCACCTCCACGCACATTCGTTTCCTTGATGAACAAGGAGCTATTAGCTGCAGAGAAAGCATTATCTAGGTGAAGAATGATGCTGATTGTTTTAGCTGCTTCTCCTGAAATTGTGGAGTAGAACACAGGATCCCAGTGAGTTAAGGAGCAGTTTTTGTTACTGTAGTGGTGTGGATTTAAAAAAAAAAATTAATTTGTCAGAGGATATAGCCACATAGCTGTTCTTTAAGAACAACCTGAAATCAATTTGAAATATAGATTTCTTTTAACCTCTGCTCTTATCTCATTATATCAAAAAAGTTTCAACATAATCATATAAGACTTGAAAAAAATCTAGTTGGGTTAAACACTAGTTTCATGCAAAATTCAAGAAGAAAGGCTATATATGGCCCTTTTACTAATAAGCTAGTTAATAAAACATCTTAGGAAGGAGATAATATATTCATTGAACATGTGGCTTTTTGAAGGAGTAGGTCCATCTTCAAAATTTAATTCTCAATAAATTATAAACTTTAATTGTGACCATCGATATAAAATATTTTTTCTAAACTTATCTTCACAATTTTTCTACCACTTAACATAGTCTCTTCATATTATTTTCTAAATTAATCATTGCTCTTACTTACTCTAAGGAAAAAATGTAACCTGAAGTCCATTTTTTAAAACTACCTTGATTTTAGCTTGTTTTTTTAAAAAGTAAATTTTTAATTAAAGTTCTTATTTAAAAATATATTTTCTTTAATTTTGCCATTCAGCACAGTTTATTACAGCTTTAAATCACTGATACCACTTATAAAAGAATAACAATACAATACTAACTCATCTCTGAATGCAAGTTTTCTAATTTAAGATATAAAATTTTATTCTCATTTTTGCTGAATAGGCTTACTTTTATCATTTATTTTCACATGCTTCCTGGAAATGCCAGACTATGAACTGATAATTTAAGTTACCATCTTAGAAATCCAGGAACTTTCATATAACAAACTTATTAAAATATATTTCAGAAACTATGCTTCAGACAATAACATAAAATATCTGCTTTTATCATTTAAAAAATGACCAGCATTTTTCATTTTTAAAAGGATAGTAAAAGTTTCTTAATCAAAAACTTCTTGGCGATTTTTTTACCACATGGATTTACTGCAAACTTGCTGCATTTGCCAGGCCAGTAAAACTGCCAGCCCACCTCAGTCAATATCTCACATCAAGATGCTACATTTTAAAAATCTTCCTGATCGGGTAAATGTTATAGGATATATTCTTTTCTAACTCTGCAGCTATAGCTTTCATGAAGACATTTATGAGAGCTGAAAGGATTGAGGGAAAAATAAAACCCACACTGCTTTTTAGTTTTTTAAAAAATTCTTTATTGGAATTTCAATAATTCATTTAGCAGAGTGTGCACAAAATTTCATCGAAATCTTTTCTTAATTTTATACCTTTGCAATATATTGAAAATCATACCCAGCATGCTCTTATATCATTTGGACTGAAACCATAATATGTTAGATTATTATGAGTGATAACTTGGGTAAGAGTGTAAAGAACATTATAACTAAAATCAGACAGAACTCAATTTTTGCCTATTCCTTATAGCAAAAGTAAACTTAAAGTTGTGAAACTTTTCACTTAGGTCGTGGCTTCTGCTTTGCTAGACCAGGACCTCTGTGGTAGTCTATAAGGAATAATGTATTCTAACAGGCATAATTTCAATATATAGCATGCCACACTGTAACAATCATAAGTGAACTATAACATGGGTCACCATTACTTACTAAACTGCCAGAATTTACTAAGTCACACTTAGGCAATTTCAGCTATTTTCCTTAACTAACTTCTTAAAAACAAACAAAAAGAAACAACAAAATGTAAGAATGTAAGAAGGAAAGAAAAATGCTGATAAAAGCCTAGCATTAGGTATAAAATGTGAAAGTCTACGAGCTTATAATTAACACGCCTTCAAAAGTCAGTTATTTTTGTTAGATTAGTGGAGTAGCTTTGCCTTCCTAATGCAACTAGAATTAATATCAACTTTCCTAATGTTTGTTCTAAATTTCTTTGCATGTGATAGGCAAAGTCTTTTTCTTTCTCTTATACCTTTTTCTCTCAATTAGACAAAACTGGGATTTTTTCAGATAATTGAAAAATGTTTTTTTTCTGCTGGTAAGACAAGCTATATGTATTGCCTCTTAGTAGTGAATGAAACATATCTAAACAAATTAATGTATTTAGAGTTAGGAAGTACAATTTGAAATTTATCCATGACACACATACAAAAGCAGCATTTTTTTTTTTCCTATTTGGCTCTTTTTAGTGTAACTCAGACCAAACTAAGAGGGAATTTTAGTGAATCTAAATCAGGAGGAAAACACTTAAATACTGAAACCATTAACTTGAAATAAAATTTTTTGTTTTTGAGAAAGTAAATATGCAAAAGATTCCACATGAAGAGCTCCTTGAATTTTCCTGGTATTCTTAGGAGCTCCTTGAATTTTCTAGGTATTCTCTAAGGAAAATTCTTGGAGAAGTTCAGGGATGTAAAGATGTTTGCTTTACAAATGAAACATTGGCACATACAAAGCAAGAAAGCAGAGAAGGTAAAAATAAACTTTCTTACTTTCAGCTTCAGTGATATGATAAATAAAATGATAATTGTTTATAAGATACTTAACAAGTACTCAGATGTAGTTTCCTAGGAAAATCTCTTCTGTCTTATACTTTGCCAACTACACTGATACCCCAATAAACCCTGCCATCTCCTAATAACTATAAAAGACCAACTTTTGTAAATAATTTGTATATTATACTACTATCAACTATAATTACAAAAATATCTGGTCACTATAATTTCCCTAATTTTAATACTAAAAGAAAAAATATAAAACCTTAAGCTACTTAATAAACTTTATTAAAAAATAGATATTCTAGAATGAATCTTCTCCCAATACCCATGTAAAAATAGATCTCTAAGGAAGAAAGCTACATGTCAGACAGCTTTTGAAAATACAGATGAGTAATTTAAAGTCAATAGTCAAAGAAAGTATATCCAATAACAATCATAATTTTTTTTGTAATCAAACCAATTAAAATATACATGGTAGTAAAAAGCACAGGTGTTATTTTCTGCTTCTCTATTCAGATAAGAATGTTCCTCAGTTTTTATGAAAACCGCAATTTAGTATGTTTCATAAAAAGTATAGCTTTTACACGAAAAAAAAAATCAATCTCAGCAGGTGTCTAAGAAATGTGACATAGATCAAGAAATTGAAGAGAATAAGATTGTCTAACAAGTAGAGTTAAATCCCTAAAATATGTCAAATTTTGTTTTTTAAAAATATAAAAATTATATTATTCCTATGAAGAACCATAAATGTTTTGTTAGTAAGAGGTTTGATCTTTAGGTTGGTTAAATTTTGTCTATAGGTGCTCATAGAAATGTCTAAACTCAAAGTTAATAAATAGCTGAGATTAAATTTTATTCAGATACCGGAAGGGAAAAGCACAAAGTTTTAATAAAACTGAATTGATTTCCCTATTAAAGAACTATCTCTTAAAATGGGGGAGAAAAAGAAAAATTAGTCAAAATTTCCTGTTCCCTAGTTAATATTTGATAATTGTATATGCTCACTCATAACACCTGTGACCAGCCCCTTTTCATTTTATTCTTCTATGTCTATGCCATTCTTCTCATGCAATTCCTCAATTAATGTAATATTCAATATTCCTTCTTTGGAAAAAAACCAATATTTAATATTAAACACCATGATCTAAAATTTATTTCTAGAGTTCCCAGAATGGCTAAACAGGACCCCATATTTTTATTAGAATGTGATTTGAGCATTAGGCAATCTACTATAACCATTACCCAAGGTTCTGACCAGCCTAAAGAAAACAAAACAAACCTTGAGACTAGCTAGGGCTAGTCTCTAATTTTAATCTCTTTACTTCCTGGATTGCCATGTAAGGTGTATTAATAGTAAATTGGTCCTTGTCTACAGATCAACTATTTCAAGGAAAAAGAGTTACTTTTAATGGACTCCTATAAAATAAACAAAACTTTTTGCTTCTTGTAAAAATTTATTCCACAGGCAATACACATGAATTCATTTGTATACCTGTTCAATCTCTCCTTGAGCAATTTGCCACTTACTAGAACTTTATTAATATATTAAATGTGTCTACCATTGAAGGAATGCTACAATAATAAACTAAAAATTGGTAAAAATTAATATGTTGTAGGAGATACAGGAGATCTGACTATATTTGTTAGAAGTGTTGACCATAAGTGTTGCCATTTATAATTGGCAAATAAAAAAGTACCTGTAAAGTTTGTTTAAAATTCATATCCCACACACCCATATTATTTATCTATTTAGGAATATAAACCCCTCAAGATTATGGCTTTATTTTTTTGTCCTTCCCTAACTTGTGTAACAATAAGAATATACTGAAATGACGGCTGTAAAAAAGCATTATTTCTGAGGTTTTAAGGCATTCATAAAATAAAAGAACATCAGTTTCTTAGATATGAGTGTGTGCATGCACAATATCTATAATTTTTAATTCTTGAATTTATTCCCTCTGCACACATGGTGAGAACTTAGATATCTTAGCCTTCCTCTTCATTAAAATGAAACAAAACCAAATCCAGAAAAGTCCAAAAGTAGTATTTCCTTTTACCACAAGAGGGGGCTAGAGAATTCTGATCTCTTCCAAGGTCTATAAAACCCTCTTAACTGCTACTTTATAGACATTCAATTACAACAAGCCATAATACATTAAAGCATTAAAATACACATATATCCCAACATATGCCAAATCAAGAACTACACTGGTGTTCCCACCAGATGATCATCAATGCCAGCATCAAATAAACACGTAGGCATCTTCTAGCACTTCATATGGTATTTTACTCTTGAGCACTCCCCTCCCCAAAAGTCAGCTCTCTTGGTTAGGTGATCCCATTGGAATGGAAAATATCAAGGAGTGTGATAAAATATCCAGGGGCATAAGTATGACAGGGGCAGAGTGAGGTAAGGATTAAGAGAACTGAAATTTATGTAGTTTGGAAAAGTGAAGACTCTAGGGATAAATGTTCGGTCTTTAATACCTTCCAAACGTAACAATATAAATGAATTAGGGGAATTATTCAGTCTCAGAAGATGGTATAGAAAAGAGCAATGGCCTGAAACTAAGGAAGGAAAAGTTTAGGTTAGACGTGAAGAATAAATTAGTAATAATAGTTGGGCGGGAAAGATGTCCAGTAAAGGAAGGATCCACAGCATAATTGCTATATTTGATAATTAATTAAATAAGATATTAGTAAGAATGATGTGAATTCATTAGAAGAGCTAGATTAGATAACTCAAGTGATTTTTTTTCCTGTAAGCTCAGACAATCTCTAGGTCCAACTATATTCTTGGCATTCACAAATGTCTTTCATTGATGATAATGATCCTTTGTAGAAAGAAGAGCTCATGATTCCAGTTAACCCTATGTTTTGTTGATTAAAATAAAATCCAAGGCATTATTATGAAAGAATACAATTATAAAATTAGCCATGACAACAATGATGTCTTATAATTTATACACTAACAATTTCTAAAAACAGGTCTGGAAATTGGATAAAGGCTTCTATAAGTGAAAACTTTCCATGAAGAAACAATTCTATAAATTCCAATACTTTACAAGCCAGAGAACTCATTCTGTATTATCTCCTTTTCCTTCTAGATTAGTGTATCTGAGTTTAGGCTACTTAGGGCCCAATATAAAAAAAGGCTGCCACTCAAAGCCAGAAAGAAAATTTAGAGCAGAAATATAATATACTTTGTGAATTCGACAATCTTATCTTTCCTTATTAGGCCAGAATAGTCTAGACTAACGTGTACTTTAGCATTATTAACAATAGTGTTATTAGCATTTCTCTTTTACTTGAAAAGTCAGAGTTCTATCTTAAGCCAAAAGAACCAAGGCTAGTAGATAAAGACTATCAAAGCATGAAGAGCTCAATATATGTATTTGGGTGCATATGCTGTATATGTATATATACTGGGCCCAAAAGAGTTATTTTATGGTTAAACAAAATTATTTAAAATTTAAGTGAATATTAGACTTTGAGGTAAACATGGCCAGTGACTTCGTGTGGTGGTGACAGTGTGGTGATTAAAATCATACCTGAGAATCCAGAGCTCTAGAACTCTAGATATGTTTGCCCTAGGTAAAGTGGCCAACTAGGGGATGATTCACTGTTCATCTACAGACAGATGCTATGTTTAACTATAATGCATTTAAAGATCCTAAGAACAAGATAATTCAACATAGGGTATAATATTTTATAATCAACAGCATGCACAGATAAATAACCCCTTCCCACTTCTGATTGGTTTATGCATCAATCAGATACATATTACTTTAGCAACCAGAACACTGCATTTCATTTCACTTCCACTAAAAGGACAACACTAACCTCTTCAGTAATCATATACTAGAACTTTCACATTACCCTACACTTTGTTGACCAGTTTATAATTTGGAGAGAAACAAAGAATCCTTCAGGCCTTTTGAGGGAGCTTAATCTCATCTGCCAAGTCACTCATTTAAAAATCAACTATTTGCACTTAAAAATGGCCACTGTTATTTCACTAATCAATTATAGTGGAAGCTCAATCGATGTTTGACCTTTTAAAGAATGGACTTTTGCTCTTACTACCACTCTTGAAATGATTTCTAAAAACACTTTGGCCAGAATCCAGGTTAAATATTATTTTAACTTTCTTCCAAACTACTGCAAGTCTCACCGGTTGGTCTTTTCTGCAAACTCTGTCCCCAGTCATCAACACTCAGTTACGTACTCAAATCTTCTCTTTTCAGCTAGATTATTTGTTCACTAAGGAAAAGAATCACATCTTATTCCTCTTTTATATCTTCTACACAGCATCCAAACGTGTGATTGCACAAGCGCATCCAATATAGGAAGTGAATAACTAACTCTTCATTAGCAGAGTATTAGAATTTATAACATGGGCTCAGTGCCCTGTCACACAGTGGTTACGGCGCTGGCCACATACACTGAGACTGGCGGGTTTGAACCCAGCCCCGGCCAGCTAAGACAACAATGACAATTGCAACAACAACAACAAAAAATATCCAGGTGTTGTGGTGGGTGCCTGTAGTCCCAGCTACTTGGGAGGCTAAGGCGAGAGAATTGCTTAAGCCCAAGAGTTTGAGGTTGCTGTGAGCTGTGATGCCACAGCACTCTACCAAGGGCAACATAGTGAGATTCTATCTCAAAAAATGAATAAATAAATAAATAATAAAATTATGGACTAAAAGACCAAAAAGATAAACAATTAGTTCTATGTCAAATCTATTCAGGGACTTATTGTAGTTACTCATGGTTGTCAGCTTTTAAGAAGTCTTTTGAACTTCTTTATAAAATGTCCAAATCATCCTAGAGCAGCGGTTCTCAACTTTTGGGTCATGACCCACAGGAATGGTATTAAAGGGCCACGGCATTAGGAAGGTTGAGAACCACTGACCTAAAGGAAGAATGAGAACACCTGTAGACTAAAGAGACACACCTGTCTAAAGAACTTGACTGAACTTTTTATGAAATCATGGAAGAGCCAGGATCAAAGTTTCTGCAGAGCTATTTGGGGACTGAATGAAAACCAACTGATATCATGCAGGTGAGAGGCTGTATGAGGTGTAAGCCAGAAGAAGCCCCGCTCAGGGTGGCAGTCTTGGTTCTGGTACTAGCTGTGTCACTTGCTATTCATAGGACCAAGATACTTAGTGTCTTTAAAATTTAGTTTCCTCTTCAGTAAAACAGACACAAGATTAGGTGATTGCCAAGCTTCTTTTATCTCTTAAAATTCCATGATTTTATGTAGAAACTTCGGTTAAATTTCCAGGGAGTTTGTTTCAGGGAAAGAAACATTATGGAAGATATCCAGCTTTCAACACATGTGAGCGTGTGTTACTGGGCACTGGGCGGAAGTTTGGAGTTTAAACACGCATCAGCAGCTGGGCTAAAAAATGAAAAACAGGTCATTCATAGACAGATAATTGTTATTGTTTTTTAATTCTTCACAAAATATGTGTAATCCTTGGTAATCATTTGTTTAAGTTATATAAATTACTGTCAACTTGGAAACCCAGTTTGTCATCTTCATCTGTGATTTATATGAGACTATATAAACGACATGATGTCTTACATCTAATAAGACATTTATCTTCATGAAGGAGGCCACTGCAATTCTGAGCGACAGTTTACTTACCCTTATCACCGCTAACTCAACACTGATTCCTTATTTCTCCCAATGATCTGAAACCTAATGGACTTACCTGAAGCCAACACAAACTTGTTCAGAAATCTGCCATGCTCATGTAAGTATGTGTTTTACTGCAGAATTTGTTTTTTGGCCCTCCAAATACAGACATGGAAACAAGTTTTATGTTCCTCCACAGTGTGTGCCTCTAAACACACATACATAACTTCCATTAATGTTGACAGAAGTCATGTGCCTTTACTGAAGAAAAATATACCTTCCAGCTAACAGCAAAGATGAAAGCAATTGTCTGAAGAATAAAAAGAAAGTAAGATAAACACTTATTTGAATGGGTCTATATGTATGCATGTATGTTTATTTACAGACTAACATACAGAAAGAGACTATATCAAGGAATTTTCATTATCTTTATATCATAGAATAAAAAGGAACTAAAAACTCTAAATATATTTTCATGGTTTAGGTAATTTTTAAAAACATACACGTGAAGAAAGTAACAGGCTGACCCCATCAGTTAGAAAGACGCAAATGTCTCTGCTTGCTGTTTTTAAACCATTAATTCTTTCAGTCTTCTAGGGTACTACTGGTATTAGAGCACAAGGTTGTGTTGGTACCAGGTGCCAGTGACTGAACCTGCAATAGGTTTCTAACATTCCAAGTAAAGCAGCCCTAAAATATGCACATTTTCCTCCCAAGTTGTCAGCAGGATTTCACCTAAGATTTATCCTGATCAATGAGGTCATTTACCTCTAATCCCTGCATCATTAATTCACATACCCTAGTAAACATTGTAAGAAGTACAGTTTATTTACTCTGTGAAATAACATAATTTATACACTAAAATCAGGACTTACCCACAACTCACAGCAATAGATACCTGCGGCTTGCGAAGATTTTTTATACTCCCTGAGTATAAAGTCTATCAGGGGTGCTCTCATAGATTTAGATGGCAAATCTAGCTTAATAAGTGGAAGTTCTAAGGATAGGATTTGAGCTCATGAAGAGGAAACTTTTTAGACAATTAGAGCTCTTTAAAAGTACCTTCTAATATGATCCTGAAAATGTAAAGTAAAACATGGAAAAAATTGATAATCTATAACTGTAGTTGAAAATTTTAACACACAATCCTTTCAGCAGATAAAAGAAAGTCTAGGATATAAAAGATTTAAAGAATGCTATTTACAAATATAAAAACAGTGAAAGAGTATTCAAAAAATGCTTCAGAATCATACATAGCACATAAGCATAAACTATAATTACTAGGCCACACAGGAAATCGCAGCAAAGTCCAAAGAATCAAAATGATATAGACTGCGTTCCTAGATTATCATGTAATAAAATCAGAAGTCAATAATTTAAAAATTAGGTTTGAAAATTCCAGGGAGCTGTCACAAAAATAACCAAAATAAAAACTAGAACTAAAACACACACAAAAAGAACTTCAAAATAACACATAGGTTAAAAAGAATATCATAAAGGAAATTACAAAACACTTAGAATGAAATTATGAATATTAGAGAAGTATATGTCAAATCTAGTGTGATGTGTTTAAAGCAACATTTAGAGGACAATTTTTAGTTCTGAATACATTTATTTAAAAAATTGACATGTTCAGGGGAAAAAAGCAATAAGGAGAATAATGTGTAAATCTCGAAAGAGTGGATGTGTGTCGGGGACAAACATCCAGCTCAGAAGAGCTCTTTGAAAAGCAACAGCTTGGAAATCTACTGGAATGCCAGTCTCTCACATGAATTAGACATGTCATTCTTAGCTAGGTCAATTAATTTCCTGAGCCTCATTTCTTTACCTGTAAAATGGGATCATAGTTATCTTCCTCTCTGTCCTGATTTGAGAATTAAATGAGATAACCCATAATAAGCACTTAGTACAGCATAGTAATCACTCAATAAATGGTTCTTGTTACCAGATGACTTTAATCGTCCCTTCCAACTCCCAGATTCCATGATTATAACTTTAGCACAATGAAATTCAAGACAAACTTGAACTCTTAAACCATAAGAACATAATCAATTAACTAAACCTTCATTTTAATTTTATAATACCAGCATTTTTTTTTTGGCCAGGGCCTAGTTTGAACCTGCGAGCTCGGGTACATGGGACCGGCACCCTACTCCTTTGAGCCACAAGCGCCGCCCAATACCAGCACTGTTTTGTTTAAAATACATTCACATCTCATCTCTTCTCCCCATTACTATAATATAAAACCCACAACGATCAATAAAAGCTAGTTTAGTATTACTTATAATCTTTTTTTTTTTTTAATTTCAAGCTGGCTTTGCTTTCAGTTTCCTTGTTTTTTTTTTTGTTTGTTTGTTTTCCATTGTCCTTCCTTGTAACGATGCTCAGGCCGGTTGCCTCCCAAGTAGCTGGGATTACAGGCACTCGCCACAACGCCCCGGCGGTGTGTTCTTCTCTGGGGGTTGAGACGGGGTCTTTTCTCTGGCTCACAGCTCACTCATTATGCTGGTCTCGAACTATGAGCACTGGGAATCCACCCGCCTCGGCCTCCCACAGCGCTGGGATTACAGATGTGAGCCACCACGCCCAGCCATTACTTATAATCTTAAATGCAAAATTTCAGAACTAAAATGAAAGAAATGTCCAAAAAGTACTAAAAATAACATTGTAAAAATATGGATTCTCTTTATTTCCAGAATATTTATTTTTGAATATACCTTTCATAAAAGG
>CAUYON010113614.1:0-86547 GCA_963573935.1 Arctocebus calabarensis
GGTCTTATATTTAAACAAGGAGATTTCTTAATTCCTAGTAATGTCAGAGTTTACAATATTTCCTAATTCTGTAAGACTAACATCCTAAAAATTATTGTATAAAAACTGCTATCAGCATTACTTATGACATTTTCCTCTATAGATTAGTGACTGGAAGAAAAAACATTTCTCAACATTAAACTGGTGATACTATTAAGTGAACATAATCTAATAATTTTCCCTAAGTACTCTTTATCAATCAGTAAAACTTACATCTCCATAGTAGACACACAATATATAAATGTTAAATGAATGAAAAAAAATGCTCACAAGCCTGAAGGTCCTATAGTCTAAAATCACATGACCTTGCTCCTAAAAGTCTTCAACAGTGCACTGTCAAAGATATAAAATTGTTTAGTGAAGACTAACAGATTGTCCTCTGGGACTACAGGGGCTTCCATCTATATAAAGTCCCTCTAAGAAATAGCATAGCAATTACATTAATATTTCATGAAATAACTGGGCAAATTATTAGATATCATTATTGTGCCCATAAAAGATTTGTATTCAAATACAAATACTTTTCTGCCAAGTTGAAAGCTCAACAACTCCTGTGCAGAGGTTAGAAGCCTAAAAAGGCCCTAAGAAATCAATTAGGATGCCAGAAAAGGCCCACTGGGTCCTTTTCTGATTTAACAAGGATTAAACTACAATATCTGTGGGTAAATCTCTGAACATCCAGCATCTGTAAAAGTGGAGCTTGGCTATTCCAGGACCCTATGATTAATTATAGAAAACAAAGCAAACTTAGCTTAAATATTCCTTTGGAAGGAATGATGCCTCAGAGATGCTGTAACAAACAGATTTTATTCTTGCTTAGGTGACAGACAACTTTGAGACTCCAGTAAAAGCTACAGACACTACACCGTAAAAGAATTCCCAAATGCCCCCAGTGAGAAGAGCCCACATCACAAAGCCCCAAAGCTGCATATGCAGTACAGATATGGAGAGAAAGGGACACTTTTACACTGATGTTGAGATTGCAAACTAATACAGCCTTTTTGGAAAGAAGTATGGAGAATCCTCAAAGAATTCAAAATAGTCCATAATCCCATTACTAGGTATCTACACAAAAGAAAAAAAATCATTTTATTATACGGATATTTGCACTAGATTGTTTATCGCAGCTCAATTTACAATCACCACTATGTGGAAGTAACCCAAGTGCCATCAACACATGAATAGATTAATAAACTGTGGTATATATACATACCATGGAATACTGTTCAGCCATTAAAAAGATACTTTACATCTTTTGTATTTGTCTGTTTGTTTATTAGGCCCAGGCAAGGCTCAAACCCGCGGCCCCTGGCATGTGGGGCTGGCACACTAACCACTGAGCTACGGCAGCCAAGTTACATCTTTTGTAATGACCTGACAGAGCTGGAGAACATTCTCTTTAGTTAAGTATCACACGAATGGAAAAGCAAGTATACAATATATTCGATATTAATATGAAGCCAGTAGACAAACTAATATACACCCACACAGGAGGAAAACTCAATTTAATTCAAGTTGCGGGGAGCAGGATAGAGGAGGAGGAAAAGAGATTGGGCACCTAATGGGTACAATGTTCAGTGGGTCACCTACAACAAGGACCTTATCTTATAAACACTGTAATCTACCCGTTTGTATCCTCTTATTAATCTGAAGTTAAAAAAAAAAAGAATTCCTACATGGATGACATTTTGTATATGTTACCAGGACAGTGTAGAAACTCTCTGCAATGGTCCATGAAACTTGTGTTAGAAACTTCTGTTTTGAATATTTAAATGGAATTTAATATATTGGAGATATGTTAAGTTGGAAAACAAAGCTGTACTTTGTACCTAATTCCTTTAATTATTTATTTTATGTATGTATATATACATATGTATTCATTTTTCAGAAGGAGTCTCACTGTGTCACCCTGGGTAGTAGAGAGCCATGGCATCACAGCTCACAGCAACCTCAAACTCTTGGGCTCAAAAGATTCTCTTGCCTCAGCCTCCCAAGTAGCTGGAACTGCAGGTGCCCACCACAATACCCAGCTAATTTTTCTATTTTTAAGTAGAGATAGGATCTTGCTCTTGCTCATGCTGGTCTGGAACTCCCGAGCTCAAGCCATCCACCTATCTCACCCTCTCAAAGTACTAGGATTACAGGTGTAAGTCACTACATCTGGATTCCTTTAATTTTTATTTTAAAAATTGTATTTATTTAAAATTTCAAATAATACTAAAGAAGCAGCAATGATCTTTATGTCTATGAAAGAAAAAAAACAGTTTTGAAGAACTAAAGAGTACTAGCTTAGATAACCAAAATATGCCGATAAATCAGAGCTCCAGATAGGTGAAAACCAAACCATTATTATTACATAATGTCAATCTCAATTCAAATGAACCAAATATAAGGAAAGTATTTATTTATAATTTCAAATTTAAACAAACATTTGAACCATCCAATTCTCTTCTTGTGGATAAATCCATCTGGAGATAGGACAAAATATAAAAGTAAATATGAGCAATTAAATGACTTCAATGACTTAAATTTCTAAAAGTTTAATACCAATTATGTAATTTAAATGTGGAATATACTCTCCTCAGATTTTAATTCATAATTAAAATTGGTTAAGCATGTTGAGCTACAACATGAATTTGTTCATTATTTGTGTTTCTAAGAAAAAATATTTACAGCACTTTTCATATGTAAAAGGAAAGAAAGTTAAGGGGCCTGGCCTATCACAGAGAGGGAAAGAAGGAACAATTACATAATTCTTTAGAGGTTATATAACATAACACTACAGCCAACTAATATCAGTGTTGGGGTTTTATAAATCATCTGCAGAATAAACCAAAAGGATGCTAATATCTCTTGTGTAGCTTAGTTTCCAGGATACATCAACTGTGCAAGTTTCTCTTAGGATTTCTCTTGTCTAAAATGGGTCCCCAGGGAATCAGCAAGAAGAAATTCTGTGATCATTTTCTGATGCAATAAAGGGAAAGGCATTTTTAACACTAAATTTGAGAAAATAATGACTCTGCCCCAATTGTGACAGCAATATCCCCACTAGGAATATGAAAGTAAAATGGGTTACTTCTGATATAACCCTTTGTCTCTTTAAACTACATCTAATTTTAAGTTTTTTCATTAAGTTATGAAATCATAAACTAAGCGTTTTTATTATAAATTACAAATTACAGTTTGTTCAAGTCACAAAAGAAAAACATTTAAACAGGTTTATGTAACCTATTGATAGCAACACAAATTCTGGATTCTTCAATATTCTACTTACAAATTACTAAGGTATTGTAAATACAGCACTGTGTTTACTTGAATAATTGCACATTTCCCTCACATAAATTATATTGTGCAAAGGGAGCAGGAAATGAAGCAAGTATTAATTTTAGTCCACAGTAATCCATATAATCCTAATTTATCTTCTAGATTCTTAAAAGAATGATGCACATTCTAAAAATTGCAAAGATATCAGTATAGATTTAAATTAGAATCTAGATTTAATACTTCTTTCCTCTTCAGCTGTCTCTTTAGTTTTCTAAAAAGTGCTACTTAGAGCTAAAGATATATGTTGGGCAAGGCCTTATATGTATGGCAGACTACACGTGTGAATGCTGTGTGCATGACAATAGTTACTAAAAGAACCAAAGTTTTAATGCCAGCACCTGCCACCAACCTGCTTTTTTGACAACAGGCATACGACAGTTTCTAAGGGAGTTAGTTTTTGCCCTCTGTAAAATAACAATGTTGAGGCATGTGATCTCTAAGGTTATTTCCAATTAAAGTATTTGTGTAAGTCTGTGTTTACGTAAGTAAATGGATGAGTAACAGAATCAGAGTAAGGAGTAGAAAATGGCAAAGAAGGTTGCCCCCCCCCAATACAATATTTACATTAAGAGTTCCCTTTCACAGTCTAGGTCTAGACTTCCAATGAAGAACAACCCAGAAGACCCACTCATTCTCATATGCTGCCAGTATTCTAATGTTCACAAGCAGTATAACCTAAAAGCATGCTTCTCTGCAACATAACCATTCCCATATCCCATCCTAGCGGACTGAACCAGTCCATCTAAATTAGGGTTGGCAAACTTTTTAGTAAAGAGTCAAACAGTAAATCTTTTAGGTTAGATCTCTGTCACAACTACACAGTATTGCTGTTCGTGCACTAAAGCAGCCATATACTATACACAAACTAACAAACTAATGGGCATTTTGGTTATGTTCCAATAAAACTTTACTTAAAAAGACAGGCTATAGGCTCTTTTTGGCTCATTGGCTATAGTCTGTCAATCCTCGTTCTAGATCACAAAGAAACAAGAAGACACTACGCTATAAGCTAAAGAGGTGTAAGTTTCAGAATAGAAAAAAATTATTAGTCATCCTAAATTTCTCAGAATACTTTCAGTCTATTGTTAAGAGAGAGCATGATATAGTAACAAGTATTTAATGTATACTAAATACTTAATAATTATAGGTTTCCTTTCCCTTCTCAATGGGGGCATCTGTCAAGACAACACTTGCTGCCAAGCTCTACTTCTACCAAACCTCTTATTCTGACCTTCTGACAAGAGCTAGTCCTTGACTCTTCTTGACTCTGGCAAACATACTCCTAGCAACACTGCATCAAGCTTTTATTACTACTTTATTCCTTCCCCTCCTCCCATAATAATCCAAAGCTACAGCGTCATAACTTTATCCATCCTGAGCCTCAAATGTCATTATCACTATCACTCACTATTGGGAAAGGAAAGGCAGTAAGAAACAGAGACAAGAAAGAAGACAGAGACCAGAGGTTCAGGTGAAGGACAGGGGAGTAGTAGTATTACCTCACTTTACCAGACTCTGAAAAAAGGAGCCAGGTGCTAACTCACTATTTATTTAAAATGAAGTGTTATCTACTTTAGTGGGAACAAAGAACACTTCACATTATGTAAAGTGCTCCCTAATGAAGAACAAGACAGTTCAGTTATGGGGTAGGGGAGGGGGAAACATCAGTAAACTGTATTCTTAGGTTTTTATCTAGATCGCTTTGCTTTCAGCTGTGAACCGACTGATTTTTCAAAGCTCCCAAGGAGCCTCTGTAACTATGGTTACTGCTTCAAAACAGAACAAAAAAAAAAAATTGGGAGAGAATAGCAATTTGAGGAGAAAAACAGTTTTCTTAAATTTCCTCAAATGAAGCTATAGTAACAAGAGATAGGCTGATGGCTTGGGTAAGGGGTTCAAGATTGTAAGTTCTCTACAGAGTCTTCAGGGTGCTTGATCTGCAGGCCCCACATGTCTAGAACCTCAAAGGATCATTTTATCTTGTCCAAGAGTGATTCCCAAAGCTAATTTAGTCATTTAAATTGGACAATGGACAATAGCTTATGAACTCAACTAACATTCTTGTCAGGAGGTCACTGAATTTGCTTTCTACCACAGAGCCTTACTTGGTAAAAAACAAAAAACAATCTTAAGAAGTATATGATCTGAGCCTAAGACGATACCTGTGTTTTAACATAAGGCAGCCCAAGTCATTCTTCTCAATCTTTATTTTGTTAATAGGTTTCCATCAAATGTTCTTTTCAATTATTTAATCATTCGATATTTGAGAGCCTATGATTTTTCATGCATTGGATATATCAAAATAAAAAACATAGACAAAACTCATTGTAAGAGGCTTACAATCTAAGGGAGAAGGCAGACATTAAATAAACAATTGCAAACTATGTTAATATGCTATGAAGAAAAAGTAAAAGGTTTTTACTGGGATTTTAAGAAAAGATTCTTTGATTTATAGAAACCTAATCCTGACCACTATTGGTGCTGCGTAATGCATACATGGTAATAGTAACGGATTCATCATACTTTCTACTTTTGCGTATGTTTAAAAATTCTCAAAAGTTAAAAAATGAAGGAACTAGAAAGAGACCTGAGAGACGGTGGGTGTTAAGCAAAATGGCAAAGAAGAGCATTTTTTAGGCCAAGAGAAGAATAGATGCATGGATTCAGGAGCAGGGAAGCTTGCACACTGGAGGGATTAAAAGAAGAGTTAAAAGACACGCCGGTCTCTATAAACAATATTTTTAAAGCCCCAGCAAAAGCTAAGGAACTCACACAATTCACATGCTACAGATCAAAAATATCACAAATGGTAATTATAGGCATGAGCTACCATGCTGGTCCTATTTTACAGACAATACAGTGTAATTTAGGCAATTATCTAAATTTCAACAATTTATTCAAATATTCACTCTTGGCCTTTGTGCCAGGTCCTCTTCCAGGTGTTAGGAATATAGTGAGCAAAACAATTGAAAATCTTTGCCTTCTTGGCATTTATAATTTAGTGGGAGTAGAGAGACGATAAATAAGTAAGTAAATAATACAATATGTTAGAAGATAAGGACTATGGAAGAAAACAAATCAGGAATTTGTTAAGTAATAAGGCAAAGACAAGCAGTACCTAATTCCTTGCCTAGCATTTATCATAATCTAGTAAATAGAAACATGAAGAATTCTACAGCAGACAGACACCTGCTATGGGAACACACAGAAAAGTCACAAGACAGAACAGAGTTGCAAATTGGATTTTGCTCTTATAAACATAAAAAAAATTAAAAAGAAAAAATTTCCGAAAATAATATGAACCCTATACTTTTTTTTTTTTGAGACAGAGTCTCACTATGTCACCCTTGGCTATTTTTTGTTGCAGTTGTCACTGCTTTTTTTTTTTTTTAGCTGGCCCAGGCCAGGTTCAGCACCCAGGTTCAGCCTCAGTGCATGTGACTGGCACCATAACCACAGTGCTAATGTGAACCCTATACTTTATATCCACATTTAAGTATTTTACAAAATCTTATTGATAAATATTTTAAGAAGATTTGAAAAAATAGAGATATAAGCTATTTGCCTTTTGGGAAAACTATAAGCTAAAAATCGGTATTAATAGCCAGATGTGGCAGCTGACACCTGTAATTCTAGCACTCTGGGAGGCCAAGGCAGGAGTATCACTTGAGCTCAAAAGTTTGAGACTGCTAAAAAATAGAAAAATTCGTTGGTCATGGTGGCACTTCCATGTAGTTCTAGTTACTTGGAAGGCTAAGGCAAGAGGATTGCTTGAGCCCAAGAGTTTGAGGCTGTAGTTAGCTATGGTGACACCACTGCTCTCTACCCAGGGCAAAAGAATACAACTCTGTCTCAAAAAAAACCCAAAAAAGCAGGCTGGGCGCAGTAGCTCACGTTTGTAATCCTAGCACTCTGAGATGCCAAGGAGGTGGATGACCTGAGCACTAGAGTTCCAGACCAGTCTGAGCTAGAGTGAGACCTGTTCTCTAAAAACAGCTGGGTGTTATGGTGGGCGCCTGTAGTACCAGCTACTTGGGAGGCTGAGGCAAGATAATCACTTGAGCCCAAGAGTTTGAGGTTGCTGTGAGATATGATGCCACAGTACTCTAACAAGGGCAACAAAGTGAGACTGTCTCAAAGAAAAACCAGGCAAATGAACTTTAAAAACCTCAAAACAAAAACTGATATCAAAGTTATAGGCTTAATACAAATCAAATTAAAGCTACTATATGGGCTGGGCATGGTGGCTCATACCCGTAATCCTAGCAATCTGGGAGGCTGAGGCGGGTGGATTTGCTTGAGCTTAGGACCTCAAGACCAGCCTGAGTAAGACCTCGACTCTATTAAAAATACAAAAACTGGTTCGGTGCCTGTGGCTCAATGGGCTAAGGCGCCAGCCACATATACCTGAGCTGGCGGGTTCGAATCCAGCCTGGGCCCGCCAAACAACAATGATGGCTGCAACCAAAATATGGCTGGGTGTTGTGGTGGGCGCCTGTAGTCCCAGCTACTTGGGAGGCAGAGGCAAGAGACTCGCTTGGGCCCAGGAATTGGAGGTTGCTGTGAGCTGTGATGCCACAGCACCTATCCAGGGTGACAGCTTAAGGCTCTGTCTCAAAAAAGAAAAAAAAAAAATACAATAACTGAGGCAAGAGGATTGGTCAAGACTGAGTTGGAGGTTGCTATGAGCTATGACGCCACGGTACTCTACCCAGGCGTCATAAAAAAAATAAAATAAAAGTAAATTAAAAAAAAAAACAAAAGCTATTATGATATGGCCTGGGCATCATGACTCACCCCTGTAATCTCATCACTTGGGGCAGCCGAGGCAGAAGGATCATTTGAGCCTAGAAGTTCAAGACTTCCCTAGAACCCCCCTCTCTTCAAAAACTTAATTTCAAAATTAACTGAGCATAGTGGCTTGAACCTATAGTCCTTGCTACTCAGGAGGCTGAGGTAAGAGACTCATGTGAGCCCAGAAGTTCAAAGTTACAGTGGGCTGTAACTCACTGGGTGTGCTGCTGCACTCTAGCCTGGGTGACAGAGGAGGACCTTGTCTCTTTAAATAATAAAGGGAAGGGCTGGTGCCTGTGGCTCAAAGTGGGCAGGGCACCAGCCCCGTATGCTGGAGGTGGCAGGTTCAAACCCAGCTCCGGCCAAAAGCTGCAAAAATAAATAAATAAATGAGGGGGGAAAAACGCTACAATATGTTTTAGAAACAGAATCACAAGAATCACTACTACAATTACTGTATAACTCCAAAGTGTAAAAAAGAAAAGCCAAAGAAACTCTAAAAAAAATAATAATGAGGGTAGGCATACTCTAATGATTATAAAAATGGTTTTTATATGCCCTTATTTGCATTTTCTTCCACTCACTTCGCCCTGTTCTATGAGTAGCATCCATTTCCTTGGTGAAGTTTAGAAATGAAAAGGGAAATAGCTAATATTTACCGTATGAATTAAAGAAAGAATTCTGGAGTAGGCTAAAAGCCTTGACAGTTTGGCTTTCATAAAGAAGGGATTTTTAGAACAGTAATATTTTCTGGCCAAGACTAAAAGAACAGGATTACAACTTCTTCCACAGTATACAGCAGATACTCATTCTGCTCATTACAGAATATGAGACCTACCATTTAGGATAAAAGGATGGTATAACCTAGAGAAAGTAAAAATTTCAGTCCCAAACTCTTGATTCTGGCCAAAGAATTATGGGATGGTGGGATAAAGAAGTGAGCATTCTCTGCCCCATAAGCACACATACCTCAATGCACACACACTCACACACCAACAACTTCTTATCTCCCTCTATGCACACTCAGCACAAGCTGGAGATAGCCAAATCAAAATATATGCACAGAATCGCAGTAAGATTAAGGAAGAAGAGATCAGCTACGGCATCCCCCTTGTGGCATGGGAGGTACTGAGAAATGCCTGTGTCCTCCAAAGTAGTACAGGAAAGGCAACCTCAGATGCCGGATGTTAAGTTTACCAGAAAAGGTCTCCACGATAGAGACAAAGCAGCAGAGGCCCAGAAGAGCCAACACTGGTCAGGCCTCAGGCTATCTTATCTGTGACACCAGGGAAGACAGCCATTGCCGCCTAGGTGCCAAAAGAACAGACCTCAAGTCACATCGCCTGTAAACTACAACACCCAAGGACGGTTCTGATAGCATCTCAGCAGTCACACTTCCAGAGAGTAGTCAACTAGAAACCGGGGAAGAGCACAGAGACTGAGGGCCTTGGCACCCTTCCACCACTACAAGACCACGCAGGCCACATACGTTCTACTCTTAAGTCTGAATTCTGTAGAACAGGAGTAAGGGAAGACACAATATTTAAGTCATTTGTATCCAGAGACTGAAATAGCCAAGGAGTTTATGAGACTACAGTAACTTTTGTACTCTTCCTCCAGCTATCCAGTGACCATGGTTCATCAAAAGGCAGAGATGAGTTACAGAAAAACAAAGACGCTATTTATTTTTAAAGGTATTATTTATTTTTATTTATTTCTTTTTAAATAATGGTGTACATTTTCTTTGCACACCTGAGTCTGACGAGTAAGTGGTACCGATTTTATGGGCAAATACAATAGAAATACTTCTGGTACATTACAAACCAGTATCACCTTAAGATTAACAGCAGACTTTCACTTCAAGAAGGCAGACTGAGACCATTCATCTACCTCTTCTCCCTACTAAACACCTCATGTCATAAGGGCCTGGGAATGTGGCCAGGTCATGGAATAACTGAGTGGAAAACCACCCAAGATGGTCAGTACAACTCTGCTGTAAGCAAGTAAATGTCAAAGCATTTATTATGAGTCTAAAGACTTTGTCTGAGGTCTAAAAGTGTGAACTGTGAGTTGGGGATTAATAGCAGGCTAGAGATAATCTCCATGGAAGGGGTTTAAAAAAAATAAAAACGGTTACCACAGAACCAATCAGAACTCTCCTTTGCACAGACAGTCCTTCTCTACAGCAGAAATTGAGGAACAGGTCCCAGCTTTTAAGCTCTTGATAAGAAAAAGCGATCAGGCATGGTGGCTCACACCTGTAATCCCAGAACTCTGGGAGGCCAAAGTGGGAGGACTGCTTCAGGTCAGGAATTTGAGAAGCCTGAGCAAAGCAAGAGTCCATTTCTACTAAAAACAGAAAAATTAGCTGGGTGTTGTAGCAGGTCCTAACAGTCTCAGCCACTGGGGAGGTTGAGGCAGGAGGATTGCTTGAGTCTAGGAGTTTGAGGTTGCTGTGAGCTAGGCTGTGGCATGGTACTCTAGTCCAGGAGACACAGCAAGATGCTGTCTCAAAAAAAAAAAAAAAAAAAAAGAAGGGTGGTGCCTGTGGTTCAGGGAGTAGGGTGCCGGCCCCATATACCAGAGGTGGCAGGTTCAAACCCAGCCCCAGCCAAAAAAAAAAAAAGGAGGAGGAGGAGGAGGAAAGGAAGGAAGGGAGAAAGAAAGGAAAAAGAAAGTAAAGAAAAAGGAAATCTCACCTCCTACTCACCAGAGCAAGTTGCAGAGTCCTGTGGTCACCATGATATTTAGTGGGTCAGGTCATGTTCTCTGAAGGGGGATATTGGCCTTTACACCAGTTACCAAGATTTCAAAGACTATCATCATCAAACCGCCAGGATGAGAATCATCTAAGGGGCTCGTATGCCCCACCCTAGACACGTTAAATTAAGATTTGAGGGACTGGGACCAAGAAACTGCATTTTAACTGAGCCTCCAAGTGATTGCTATACACATTCAAGTTGGACAACCACTGATTGTGACCTTCATTTGAAAATACAGTATAGAAGAAAGCTAGGAATCACCAGCCACTTAATAAAAATCACAGTTAAAAAGCAGAGGTGTACTGACCCAAAGAAAACACAGTAAGGCAACAAAGAAAGAAAATATTCTTCACTTTAATTAGCATCTCTTCAGAGATTCAAGAGGCCAATAGATTCATAAAACAGGAGGAATCTGTTCTTAAATGTAATAATCCAAATGATTTTTGGAATATAAAAACAAGAATTATTTTCAAAATGATGTCATTTAATTTACAGTAAAGGCCACAATGGAGGAAGCCCACTATCCCCAATCTCCTTCACTCATTACAACTAAAAACTCTGGATAGAATACTAAAAGCCACTCCCTGAAGACTGTAAAAAGTAACAATGGCAGGTGAATGGGGAGGAAAGTCAAAAAGCAGAAGAATAACCAATATGGTGGTAAGTTTACTTAAAAAAAAATTCCTTCCTTTATTTACCATTTTGATCTGAGGATAGGTGCAGTTCCAGTTCCAGAATCAGGCAGCAAACACACACAGCAAAAACTCCAAGAGAAACCCCCTCTTTCTAAGTGAAGTAAAACAAGCATCGGTGAGCCACAAAGTGTGTGGCTGGGGCAGTAAGAGGGGACTTCCCAGTTCCTTTTCTTTTTCTCTGCTGACCTAACTTGAAGCCGTCTAGATCATAAAGCTACACTACTGAGGCAACACACCTAAAAGCCCAGAAGAAACCTGTCCTGTCCTGAGGAACTGAAACAGGAGCCAGGGTAGTGTAGAGAATGCGGGGGAATCGTCACTACGCATTTCTCTCTTATTGATTCAATACGGAGGGCTCCAAGGGGCGTAACAGTGGAAGAGAGGGACGCTAAGGCTCTGAGAGAAAGAAACCGCCGTTTTCTAATGAAAAGACCAGGGAAAAAACTCCTGAGAGCCACAGAGTATAAGGTAAGTCCCAAAGGGGACAAAGAGAGAGAAAATCTGACTCCTAGTTGCTTACGAATAGAAGAAACATAAAGAAGTAAGGCAAAGGCCGGAGGAAATGAAGAAAAAGATAAAACACTCAGAAAGATGTAATAATACAGAAATGTCCATTTTTCTCCGATGAACCTTTAACTCAATGCGATTCTAATCAAAATCCTTCATATGCTTATTTTTTTACTTGACAGATATATTCTAAAGAGAATCTGTAAGAATACCAAATAAGCAAGAAAAACATTTTTGAAAGACTATAATAAAAAACTTACAAGCTACAGTAACATTAAAACAATATGATAATTATGCTGCGATAGAGAATTAAATCAAAGGAAAATCAGTCCACAGTTAATGCCTGTTTGTGGGCCACTATGAAAGTTTGGTCACAGACTGTGTTATGGTCCATTATTTCACTCCCAAGAAATACAGTCAAGGCGTCTCTTCTGATTCACCTGTGTAAGTTTCAACTTGCTCAGCTTATCAGTATTGCTGAGAGCTTTCATTTGTTTCCTTCTATCCACAGAGATTTTATGTTTCTTAATTTTTTAGTATCTCCAAACTTTCTAAATGACCCACATTCATAAGAGAGTTTTACATATAATAAAAGTAGACTTTGAAATCAGTGGGTAAAAAAGGAAACATTCAATAAAGGCTATCAGAACTAATTATTTTAGGAGAAAAAAGGTTAGATTTCTATATAATGTCATTTATAAAAACTATGCAAGACTAAATAGTTAAAAACCATTCAATGAAGATAGAAGACTGACTGCCAATAAACATATGACAAAAAGAAGTCAAATAATTACAACTTAAATGACATTCTTTTTTTTTTTTTTTTTAGACAGAGTCTCATTTTGACCCCTTGGCACTGTGGGGTCACAGCTCACAGCAACATCAGACTCCTGGGTTTAGGAGATTCTCTTGCCTCCACCTCCTGAGCAGCTGGGACTACAGGCACCTACCACAACTCCCAGTTCTTTTTTTGTTGCAGTTTGGTGGGGGTTGGGTTTGAACCCATCACCCTCGGTACATGGGGCCGGCGCCCTACCCGCTGAGCCACAGGCGCTGCCCATTTTTTTTTTTCAAGGAGAAGAAAAGAAAAAAGTCTGTGATTGCAATTGTTTATATCATCCCAATGTCAGGGCCCCTTTCTCCATTAAAAGCTTTGTGGACAAAGCTGTGGACAGCACCTGTTTTAAGACATTCATTTTTTAAAATCTTTTAAATTTCCATTATGTTTTGAAAAAATCTGTGAATGTATGTGTCTGCATTCACAGTAATATGTCAACTGTTTGGATGTTTCTTTTTTGCTTGTTTTGAGACAAAGCCTAAAGCAGTTGCCTGGGTACAGTGCTGTGGCTTAAGTGATTCTCTTGCCTCAGCCCCCCAAGTAGCTGCAACTACAGGCACCCACCACAACGCCCAGCTATTTTTTTCTTTTTCTTTCTTTTTTTTTTTTTTGATGTAGTTGTCATTGTTGTTTGGCAGGCCTGAGCTGCCTTTGAACCCGCCAGCTCTGGTATATGGCTGGCGTATTAGCCGCTTGAGCTACAGGCGCTGAGCCTGGATGTTTCTATATACAAAAAAAGGAAAAGAATTAGAGAAAAACGTAGATTTGAATACTTAAACATTACAGAACTTCTAAACATAAACAAATCATATAAAATGAAAAGGCAATTTAGGAAAGCTAAATTATTTGCAAAATAGATGATACTAATGTTCTTATTGTATCGAAATGTATACATAGTAATATAAAAATTGGTTAAGACTCCAATGGATAAGTGAATAGAGAACCCTAAATACAATAAAGAAACAAATTAAAGTGAAATACCACTGTGCACATGCCAACTAGACAAACAATGGGGGGAACACTCAACGTGATAATGTAGTGAAGCAGGCATGCTCACTTGCTGACGAGGAAAAGCTGACACAACCTTGTTAGGGAGCAGTGACAGTAAATAGCAAGTACCTCAAGAAAATGTTGCTGTCTTCAAATATTAATTACAATTACAAAATACTACAAAATTATAACAATTTGGATCATTACAAAATTATTTCAATTCTAGCCTCACATTTGACAGCTGTGTTACAAGTCACATATCATTTTAAGCAGCAGTTTCTTCACTATAAAATATCAATACCAGCCACTAATTCACAGAGTTGGGATATTTAAAAGAATAACAAAGCAGGTAAAAATGTCTTAAAAACTGCAGAGTTTGCCCAGGATGTGTAAACCTTAGGGGATTTTAGAAGCTCTTCAAACTCTGGACGTGTGTGAATGTTTGTGAAAAGACCTAACCTATTCCACGGCTTTAAACAGACTCTCAAAGGTTGCCATGATTCTAAGGAAAACAGAAAATCACAGATACACAAAATAAAAGTGGGACTGTTCCTCTCAGTGTGCAACTTGCTGCTGGCACAGTATAGGACCAAAATAGGAATTCACTGTATAAATCCAGGTAGTATTTAATGGTATATTAAACTTATCACCCTGTTTATTTCTAAACACCTCAGGGCAGTAATTAGTGATTTTTTAGGAGATAATTCTTTCTGATATAGTTGTAAAGGGAACCTGAAATTCAGAAAACAATATGACAGTCAATTGCATCTACTGTCTAATTTTCATGAAATGAATGCAACCAACTTTAGAAAACAAAAGTCATGCTTTTATAGAAGTTGATTGGAAATATGGAGAAAAGAGACATATATGCATAAAGTACATCATTTTAGAAAAAAAAAAAGCAGAGTTACTTGTACTACCAGATATCAATAACTATTTTTATGCTACAGTAATTGGATTTAAGTGGTAATGGCATATATATATAGAAACAGATTAAAAGAACAGAATAGAAATTGTAAAAATAGATAACTGTAAAATGTTGGGCTCTTAGTGTACCACATAAAGGATGCGTATGGTATTAGCAGGGAGGCAGACTATTCACTAAACGCTGCTAGGACAACTTGCAGGCTATTTGGACGAACGTAAGTGGGATTTATATCCCATATCATCAAAAAGGAAAAAAGGGGGGGGGCAGGTAGATTAAATACCCAAACTGAAAATTAAATCTCTCATTATCAGAGAAAAAGCACTAACATTAAGGGAGGAGGAAACGAGTTGTTTGACATATATACAGTTTTGAAAGATGAAAAAGTTCTGGAGAACTGTTGCAGAACAATGAATATGAAAGTACTTAACACTACTGAACTGTACACTTAAAAATGATTAAGACAGTAAATTTTATGTTATTTTTTTACCATAATTTTTTTTCAAGCACGAAACAAAGTTTATTGAAGAAGTTACAACAATTTTTTTTTTAAAGTGTAATTAAATACTTTTAAGGGCAATGAAAACTTTCTCAAATAAAATACACATAAAATATAAAGGAAAAGACTGATAAATTATAGTTTCTGTATGTTAAATGACAATATTATCAAAATGAAACACTAACCACATCTAAAATATACGACATCATATACAAAAAAAGATAAGTAATCAAAAGATCTAAATAAATTCTACAAATCACTAAGAAAAATATTCAATATGCAACGGAAAAAGAGACAAAGGATCTATGTGAACAGGCAACTGTTATCAGTGAAAATATATATGATCCTAAAATATTATATAAGAAATAGGGAAAGTAAGCAAACTCACTAGTAATTAGTAAAACAAATATTAAAAACAGAAGGTATTTTCCATTAATTCCAAAAAAGTTTGAAAGCTTGGTGAGTTCACAAGTATGTGAAATGATACTCTGAAATACTAATGATGAAAATAACAATTGAAACAACATTTCTGGAAGCTAATCAAGCAATATTTTCCAAAAATGTATTACTATGTGTGTCCCAGAAGATCACAACACTTTCTATATAGGAGTCTTGACAAAAGAAAAGAGACTAGGCGGCGCCTATGGCTCAAAGGAATAGAGTGCCGGCCCCATATGCTGGCAGTCGCAGGTTCAAACCCAGCCCCGGCCAAAAACTGCAAAAAAAAAAAAAAAAGGAAAGAAAGAAATAGAATGAAAAAAGAAAAGAAACCAAAGCTGATTCTTATCAAGCCTCTACATCCAATTAAAAATTTATAGGAAATAAAAGGAACAGAAAGCATGTTAAACAATGCCATGGGATACAATAAGCAAGACCCAGAGCGTGAAAAGTCTTTATAACAAACTTCAATCAATATACTGCAAGAACTTTTTAAAGTCAAAGAGAAAGACAGGAACAGAGACCTGAGAGGGTGAGAGCAAGGAAGGGAGAATCAGAGGGGAAACAAAGGACTTTTTTAAAGGCCTATCAATCACAATGTGAACCTTAATAGGATCCCAGGATAAACAAAATCGTAAAAACACAGAACATTAAAAGCATTGAAAATTTAAACACTGATTAAATATTTTATAATATTAAATAATTAGTTAATTTCTAAGTGTCATAATGATATTGTAATTATATTCTTTCTGAAAAAAGAGAAGATCTTATTTTTCCAGATACATACTGGAATATTTACAGATGTAATGATATGATTTCTGATTTTCTATCAATATGAGATGATAGAAAATGGGTAGGAATAGAAATAAAGCAAGATTGGCCACATAGGGGTGGAGAACCTACTACCTTACAGCCCCATGTGACCTTCTATATCAGCGGTTCTCAACCTGTGGGTGGGGTGACCCTTTTAAACAATGAAAGTACATTGCAGCATTAGGAAAGGCTGAGAACCACTGTTTTATATCCTTGAGTGAGGGCTTTACAGAACAATCCTTTTATTAACAAGGGTACAACAGAGAAAGGCAAGTCTTTCTTGCCTCCTTTGGCGCCTGAAAAGGAACAATTGTGAAATCAGAAGACTGCAGGTTCCCCACCCCTTAACAAAGTTATTCCTTTCTTCATTTTTTTTTTTTTTTTTTTTAAAAGATGGTGGTCTCACTCTGTCACTCTTGGGTAGAGTGCCCTGGGATCATCATACCTCACAGCAACCTCAAACTCTTAGGCTCAAGCGATCTTCTTGCCTTAAAGATGGGGGTCTCACTCTTGCTCAGGCTGGTCTCCAACTCCTGAGCTCAAGCAATCTACCCACCACGGCCTCCCAGAGTGCTAGGATTACAGGCGTGAGCCACTGCGCCTGGCCTTCACTCTGTATAATTTTAAAAAATTATAAACTATCTGCAGTATCCATGGAATAAAATGCAATGCAGAGATTCAAAACCACTCTTAGAAATGTCCCAAACCCAGCAAGATGAGCCCACATCACAAAGTCACAAAACACCAGATACTGGCATGGATATAGAGAGAAGAGAGTATTTCTACACTGCTAGTGGGACTGCAAACTAATACAGCCTTTTTTGAGAGAAGTATGGAGAATCCTCAAAGATCTAAAAGTAGACCTTCCCTTTGATCCTGCAATCCCATTACTAGGTATCTACCAAGAAGAACAAAAATCATTTTACCACAAAGACATGTGTACCAGAATGTTCACTGCAGCTCAACTCATAATTGCCAAGTTGTGGAAGCGACCTAAGTGCCCATCAACCCATGAATGGATCAACAAACTGTGGTACATGTATACCATGGAATACTATTTAGCCATTTAAAAAGATGGAAGACTTCACATCTTTTACATTTACCTAGATGGAGTTGAAATACATTTTTAGCAAAGTATCGCAAGAATGGAAAAATAAATATCCAATGTACTCCATACAAACAGGAAATCAATATATAAATAATTACATGCTCATAAGAACAATGAAACAAAAATATAGTCTGGTATGAGGTAGAGAAAGGACAACTGGCAGAGGAAAGGAAGGCAGGAGACAGGATCTCACCCAGCATGCACATTGTGAGGGTGTGTAAAACATGCCCCTGGGTGAGGGGCTCTTTCACAAATGGAACTTTACCTTGGAAGTGACAGCAATGTAACCTAAAAATTTGTACCCTCATACTAATTTGAAATAAAACACTAATTTAAAAAAATGCAAGGTAGAAACTGAAAAACAATAACAAAACACAGATCTATACAAAGTACTCTCCAAACAAGTGAAAGAGAGAAAAAAAATTGTATCGCCCAACTACATTTATAAAAAATAACCCACATGTTATATGTTAACAAGTATGTCTGTATATACGTAAATGTGTTATATGCCAACATACATCTGTATGTGCACATGTATATACATGAATTGAAAATATCTTAGAAAATAGACATCAAATGTTTAACAATAGTTACCTAAGAAGAAAATGGGAAAAGAACCAGAACTATGGGAATGCCCAAAATAGACTTTAGCTTTAGCTATCTTTTTAATATTTCAAAATGAATTACCTCTGTAGGTGAAATTTATGTTCAAAACACCTCTTGGGGGCAGGACACAATTATAAGAGAGATTTATCTAAAAAAAAATTTATGTTCAAAAAAAAAACATTAATTCACATTTTTGCCCTCTTTACCAACCAAGGAACTTTTTTTGACTTTTGTACAGAAATGAGAAGTATCTCCTAGAAAGTTAACCATACAATATATCTTTCTTTATATTAAAAATCAAGAACTTATGGACAAAAATGCAAACAACCTGGGGAGAAAACAATTTGGTTGAACCACATTAAACCACCAATATTCTATCATTTTTGCATTTAAAAAAAGGCAGTTTAATGAGGTTTGACCTCACAGATTTTCTAATAGCAATACTATTATTGTAAAAAAAGTCTTTATATTTACATGTAATATACTCCTGAAAACTCACTAATTGACATAAAATGTGTGAAAATTTAAAGACATTAGGTTAAAAAGCCCATTTGTTCCTAATTCTACTTAACCAGTTGTCAACAATTCCAACATTCCTACATTTAAATTCTGTCCTTTTCCTTCATAAACTGAATAATTTTAATTCAGTAACTACCTGATTACAATAAAAATTTGTAATTTTCATCTGTCTTAACTAATATTTAATTTAGAAGTATCAGCTACATTTCTTTAATTTTCCATTCATTGTTACAAAATAAGAGTAAGTATAATGAAATTCCAAGAACTATATACATAAGATTTTTGTTGTTGTTGTTGTTGTTGTTGCAGTTCAGTCGGGGCCAGGTTTGAACCCACCACCCTCAGTGTATGGGGCCAGCGCCCTGCTCACTGAGCCACAGGTGCTGCCCTATACATAAGATTTTTAAAAGATGACAATGATTTTGAGACCAAACTATTGGCTAGACAGGTCTAGAAAATATAAAGTTAGTTGGTTACTGAGTCACATTTAATCATTAAAAAAGCAGATTGTAAAGTGTATAAATACAAATAGTATTTGAAAAGTCACAAGCATGAAGAATTACCTGTAATTATAATTATGCCTATAATCACAATAATACTAATACTAAAACAAAAAAGACCTTAGAAACTGGGCTTTACCAGAAATTTGTAGGAAATATGCCTATCTTCGATTCTTTTCCTTCTATTTTTAACCCTTTGCCAATATATTTTTCCCCACTGAAGATTAAAGATTAAAGAAATCTTCATTCAAACCTCAAACTCCCCTGCTTAAACCTCTTCAAAAGCTTTCCAAAACTCTTAAAGTTCATAAATCCTAAGACAACCACATCAAGTATTCCTCTCTATTCTTCAGTCTTACCCCATGTCATTTTTGCTATTGTCTATGCTCCGGTTATGCAGTCTTTTTTTTTCATTTTACTTATTAAAAAGTTATACTTTATAAATTATCATACAGTAACACTGACTTATTTCTAAGTACAGTAGAATCTCCATAGCTGACTACTTCCCTGTAACCCTGCACTGACCACCTCCTTAAACTGACCTAATTTTCACAGACCAGACATGTACCACATGTCTGTATCCGTACAGCAGGCCTACTTCTTTGTGTTGACCACCTCTGTATGTTACAGTCCCTTGGGTCATCAATGTACAGAGGTTCTACTGTACTTTTTATAAATTTTAACACATGTATTGAATCTTTTTTTTTTTTTTTTTGCAGTTTTTGGCTGGGGCTGGGTTTGAACCCGCCACCTCCAGCATATGGGGCCGGCGTCCTACTCCTTTGAGCCACAGGTGCCGCCCACATGTATTGAATCTTATTAACTACCACCACCAGCAAAATACAGAAGAGTTTAGCCCCCACCTCCCAAAAAAACTCTCTCATGCTTTACAGCCATACCCTCCCAACCACATTAACCTCTAACTATATCTGAAAATGGCTCTCTATTTTTGTCATATAATAGGATGTCATATAAATGGAACCATAAAGTATGCAATCTTTTGAGACTACCTTCTTTCGCCCTACACAATGCCTCTGAGAGTCATCCAAGTTGTTACATATAAAAGTGACAGGTCAGTTTTTATTACTGAGTAGTAATCCACATGGATATGCCATAATTTATCTTTTCACCCATTAAAAAACATTTGATTTGTTTCCAGTTTGGGTGATCATGAATAGAGCTGCTATAAACATTTGTGTATAGACTTTTCTGCGAACATTACATTTTATTCTCTTTCTAGAGTAAATATCCAGGGTGTAATTGGTGGCACATATCATGTTTAACTATATTAAAAAGTACCAAGTTGTTTTCTTGAGTATAAAAAAAAAAATCAGTAAGGTTAACATCACCAGTAATAATCAGGTTGATACTATCTTCTCTGGCACTTTACCTTTGTGTTATTCTTCTCCAAAACCCACAGCACAAGTCTAACCATGAGAAAAATATCAAATAAACCTAATTGAGGGGCATTCTACAAAAACCTGGCCTATGCTACTCACAAGTGTCAAAGTTATGAAAACCAGGCAAAGACTAATGAACTATAGGAGACTAAGGAAGCAAGGCAGCTAAATGCTATGTGGGTTCCTGAATCCGATTCTGAAATTAAAAAAGGATTTTAATGGGAAAATCCAAATAAAGTCTGAAGAGTAACGTAGCAATGACAATTTCTTAGTTTTGAAATATATATCATGGTTTTGTAAGATGCTAACATTATGAGAAAAAGAGGTCCATAGTAAGCCTGTACCATCTTTGCAGCTTTTCTGCAAATATAAATTAATTCCAAAAAATTTCATAAAAGAAATGTATCTACTATTTGTCATTGTCCCCAGCAATGTACGATAGTTCCAGTTTATTGTGCATCCTTGTCAGCACCTGGTATCATTATTTCTTTATTTTAGTTATTTAAATAGGTATGTAGTGATATCTCATCACAGTTCTAATTTGCATTTTCCTAACAGGTAATGATTATGAACATCTTTTTTATGTGCTATTTACCAATTCTATATCCTCTTTGATGAAAAGTCTGTTTATGTGTTTTACTCATTTTAAATTGGGTTGTCTCCTTACTGCTGAGTTTTGAGAGTTCTTTATAAGTTCTTGATATAAGTCCCTAAATAGGTTTGTGATTTGCAACTACTTTCAGCCTGTAGCTTGTATTTTCATTTTCTTAATAGATCCAAAGTTCAAAGATCCACAGATCAAAAGCTTTTAATTTCTACTGAAGTCCAATTTATCATTTTTTTCTTTAATGGAGTGTGCTTTTGGTGTCATGTCCAAGAATTCTTTCCCTAATCTTAAATCATGAAGATTTTCTCCTGTGCCTTTTTAAAAAAGCTTTATGGCTTCACATTTTACATTTAAATCTGTGATTTTAATGTGATCTGCATTTTGAGCTATACTATATACTTAAAAGGTAATTCTTTCTCTACTGAGTTGTTTTTGCACTTCTGTCAAAAAATCAATTGTCCATACATATTTTGGGGGTCTTATTTTGAGACTTTCTCTGTGTCTATCTCTTTGTCAACACCATACTATTGTTATTATTGTACTGACATTCTTTTAGTACCTTTAATATGCTATGTTGCCTCCCTAATTCAAGAACTTTAGATATGCTGGTTCTGTCTGCCTGGCACATACTTTCTCCTTCATCATCTAACTCATGACTCATCTTTCAGAATTCAACTTGTATGTCATTTCTTGAGGAAAAAACCTTTCCATCATGAAAATCAAAGTGGTTAAATGAAAAAGAGAAAAAATTAAGACCCATCAGTCCTAAAGGGCTTTTGGTTACCAATGTTGCAAGAGTCAGGGACTAATGATAGTTTTAAAAAGCCATTAGGATTTCCTAAACTTTGTCACTTTCCTGTATTTCTCATTACCACCAACCCTTCCCAACCTCTTCCTCTTTCTACTCTGCCCATAATGCTTAGCTGTAAAATCCTAAAAGCAAAAGGAAAAGTGTACTTGTCATCCGAGGCGGGTACATAAGAGAAGAGCTACCAACCATCATTCCACTTCTGCTCTAGATGGGTGTTGGAGGTACAGAAGAGTCTCTAAAGAATAAAGTGAATGAATTTCCTAGGGCCTAGAATAAAGAAGAAACTCACCTACGTTTAGCAACAAAAAGGTCCATTCCCCAATAAAAATGCTAAAGCTAGTACTGAGGAACAGGCTGATCTTTGTATTAAGTAATCACAATTTTGGCTCGGCGCCTGTGGCTCAATGGACTAAGGCGCCAGCTACGTATACCTGAGCTGGCGGGTTCGAATCCAGCCCAGGCCCGCCAAACAACAATGACGGCTACAACCAAAAAATGGCCGGGCGTTGTGGCGGGTGCCTGTAGTCCCAGCTACGTGGGAGGCGGAGGCAAGAGACTCACTTGAGCCCAGGATTTGAAGGTTGCTGTGAGCTGTGATGCTACAGCACTCTATCCAGAGTGACAGCTTGAGGCTCTGTCTCAAAAAAAAAAAAAAAAAAAGTAATCACAATTTAGAGAACTGGTAAAGAGAAAAGTTAAGACTACCTTTACAAAACCTCTCCTCTTAAAATGCTTATAGTTGACAGTAATGATTCAAAATGCTATATTGTAGCCAGGAAAAAGAAAAGCAAAGTAAAATATTTTCTGATCATTTGTTATATTCTAGGAATGGGGCTAGATATTTCACATACATGCTCTCATATATTCTTTACAAAAAAGTCAATTAAGTAGTTATTGTCTCTACTTTTTAGAGGAAGAAATTAAACTAAATGCAGTCAGATTTTCTTCTTTATCCTTACTCGTCTAATTTTTTTATAATAAATTAGACTCATTATGAAAAAAATAAAGCAATACATGAAAACTCTACTTACATGAGAAAAGACAATTAACAGATACCAAGATGACACAGATGTTTGAATTATGTGACAAGGATTTTAAAGCAGCTATCAGTAAAATGTTCCAAGAAGCAATTACAAACACTAATGAAACATGAAAAGTCTCAGCAATGGAAATTTTAGAACTGAAAAACAATTAAATATCAAATTAAACTCACTAGATGGACTCAGTAGTAGAATGAAGTTAATAGAAGAAAGAATTAGTGAATTTTTTTTTTTTTTGTAGAGACAGAGTCTCAGTTTATCGCCCTAGGTAGAGTGCCGTGGTGTCACAGCAACCTCCGACTCCTGGGCTTAAGCGATTCTCTTGCCTCAGCTTCCCGAGTAGCTGGGACTACAGGCGCCCACCATAACGCCCAGCTATTTTTGTTGCAGTTGTCATTGTTGTTTAGCAGGCCCAGGTCAAGATCAAACCCGCCCCCACCCTCGGTGTATGTGACTGGCGCCATAACCACTGTGCTACAGGCCCCAAGCCTATTTTATTTTTCTTTATCATCTGTTTCCTTTTGCCTCTAAAAAGTAAGTTCCACAAAAGCATGAGCCTTATGTGTGTACATGTATATTCTCTTCTCTAATATATGAATTATACGCTTATTCTTATGTCGGACATTTACTTTGAGAATTTACAGCTGAAACCCTCTTCTTTAGGAACTCAGTTTTTAAAAATACTAGGTAGAAATTTGGAAGAAGTATGATTTTACAATTTTTAAATCAACAGTGAGACAAATTTACATGTAATAAAATGTGACTAATTTTAATGTACATCAAAATGTGTTCTGACAAATGAAAACATTTCTATTGTCCACAAATGCTTCTTCAGGACTCTTTGCGGTCTAATTTTTACTTTAATCTTAAAGGTATCTTAAACGAATTCCATAAGAAATGGTTTAACAGGTAACAGAATGTTTTTTCCACCCTTACCAATTAAAGGATCAAAATATTAATATTAAATATTTAGTGAGACAAAAGAAAGAAAAGCCCTCGGCATCTCTTCATGCCTCACACATACTGAGAGCATCCCTTTCTCCCCTTTTCCAGGCATATACACTTAACCATCACTCAAGTCCCAGCTCATTCTACCTTCTTTGCAAAGGTCTAACTCTCCCTCCTCTTCTGTTCCTTCTCCAAATTAATATCTATCTTCCTACGAAATATTATTATGACCTTTATGTCAATATTTGTTACACAGTTTGTAAACAATTGTTAGTCCATTAGGGAAAGAACTGCATCTCATGAATGTGTGTAAACCCAGCACCTGGCATGCAGAACAAACAGTACATACTCAATAAATAATTATCAAATCTCATGATTCAAATATTGCTTACTCTGCCAGATCTTTCCAGCGCCATCTGTAATCCTGAAAATATAAAACACAGTAGAACCTCTGTAAGTTGACTACCCAAGGGACTATAACAAACTACTCAACATATGGAGGTGGTCAATGTAGGGAGGTGGTCAGCTGGAGGGGTCTACTATAATTTAGTTAGGTACTTGGGTACATTCTTCTACCCTACTATTCAAAAGAATTCAACTGAATTTTCAATTCAATTAATGGCTTGATAAAATGCCTGCTTTTTCTTTAAAAGAATTTTTAGTTATGTAGAAATAATTTATGACATTTTTCCATTTTATAAATAATGCAGAATTCATTTTGCACAATAATTGATAACTTGGTTTTTCTTTAAAACGTTTTCTCAATTTATTCCAAATAAATTTCAAGATCCTAATTCAGCATAATGTCCTGCTTCATATATGTCAACATCCACTACTCAAACATCTCTAACACACTGAGTGCTGGGGGTAGGAATGGAGGGAACCAAAAAATCTGCTTTTTTAATAAAGCCCTAGGGAAAAACGAGGGCCTCAATTCAGAATTTTAAAAAGTCTGATCTTCAGCAGAAGATAATGTTTGTTTGTTTGTTTTTGTAGAGACAAAGTCTCACTTTATCGCCCTCGGGGGAGTGCCGTTGAGGCACACAGCTCATAGCAACCTTCAACTCCTGGGCTTAGGTGATTCTCTTGCCTCAGCCTCCTGAGTAGCTGAGACTTTTGGCGCCTGCCATAACACCTGGCTATGTTTTGTTGCAGTTTGGCTGGGGCTGGGTTCGAATCTGCCACCCTCAGTATATGGGGCTGGTGCCCTACCCATTGAGCCACAAGCACTGCCCAGAAGATAATCTTTTAAATATATTCTAGCAATATTTTTGAGAGAACAGTGACAATTGACAAAGTTTTCTTCTGTCTTCAATGAAGACATTTAAAAAACAAAAAAGATTGAAAGAATTACAAATATGTGTATCACAATTCAATAAATGCTTCTTAGGGGCAGCGCCTGTGGCTCATCGAGTAGGGCGCCGGTCCCATATACCAAAGGTGGCAGGTTCAAACCCGGCCTCGGCGAAGTGCAAAAACAGAAAAATAGCCGGGCGTTGTGGCGGGCACCTGTAGTCCCAGCTACTCGGGAGGCTGAGGCAAGAGAATCACCTAAGCCCAGGAATTGGAGGTTGCTATGAGCTGTGTGACGCCATGGCACTCTACTGAGGGTGATAAAGTGAGACTCTGTCTCTACAAAAAAAAAAAAAAAAAACCAAAAAACAAATGCTTCTTAGGATAGTTTTAGTTAAACCCTAAGCATGTTATCAATCATTTTAAACTCAAGATTTCATAAAATTTTTCCTGTATTATATTTAAATTTTCATTTAATCTTCAAATAGCACTTTTTACACAATCAACTTTACTTCTTAAAATTAATAAAGTAACATTAGAAGGGAATAAATCCAATTCCACAGTTCAAGATGTTCAAGATGAGAAACACAAATGCTTGATAACAATTACTGTAACTGACCTTATCAGTTCAGTTAGCTCTTCTCCATTTCTAGCACAGTCTAAACTCAGCTCCCTGGCTGAACCTGTCTTACATAAAGTGAGATTAACTCCTTGAATTCTATCGCTCTTTCAGTGTCAACCTCTACTGAAAAGCCATCAATGGCTTCCTATGCTACAGAATAAATTCCTAACTAGTTAGCTTGATTTACAATTTACCAGGGATCCTGCCCCTATCTGTGCCACAGCTCCTGCCTTATCCCTCAGTCAATTTCTGCTATCAGGCCTTTCCTCAGACTAATCCCTCTTCCCTCAATGCCTTTCCCAACAAGTGGCTCCCAACAGAATCCATGTCCTATTAAACTGCTAAACTGGAGTTCAAATTCCTACAAAAAACCCTTCACCAACATACTTATTCCCCTCTATCTTACTTACTGAGGAACTAGAGAACTGGTTCTGTAGGTGTAGGTTTTAAACTCTTTTTTTAACTTAACATAATTCTATTGACTTTTTCTCTAAAAAACAAAATAATAATAGTAATAATTGTTGGGTACCCATCATGTGCCAAGCCAGCCATTCTGGGCACTGGTTTTATAGCAGAAAACAAACAAAATTAATAGTCCCTATTGTCACATTGCTTATAAATAATGGATATAAACTATTTAGGTTTTCACTTATTATTAATACATCAAATTTTCCACTGTTGACCAATTAGGTTGTCTTCAGTTTTTACTATTATAAGTAATGCTATTGTAAACATAGCTCTAATAGAGCATTTTATTGCTTGGATTATTTGCTCAGGGGCATTTCCCAAGGGTAGGATCATTAAATTAGTATCCTTAGATACTTATGGTTTTTAAGATAAATACTATCACACTACCTTCCAAATGAGCTGTTCCAATTTCAAAAACAATGAGAGAGCACTTGATTCCCTGTGGAGTTCTTTATTATTATCACTCAATCAGTATAAAAAAGTTATTCATAGGCGGTGCCTGGGGCTCAAGGAGTAAGGTGCCGGCCCACATACCAGAAGTGGCAGATTCAACCTGACCCCAGCCAAAAACTGCAACCAAAAAAAAAAAAAAAAAAAAAAACCCCAGCTACTCAGGAGGCTGAGGCAAGAGAATCACCTAAGCCCAAGAGCTGGAGGTTACTGTGATTGTAAAAAGTTAAGCACATTTATGTGAAGAAAACCAACACAATTACAACTAAAAGGAAAAAAAAAGGTAAACATTTATAAATATGAGCTCAATATAAATAGAACAGAGGGCGATAAAGTGAGACTCTGTCTCTACAAAAAAAAAAAAAAGTTATTCACTATTGCTTTAATTACCAATGAGATTGAACTCTGTCCCTTATGCTACATCTTGTTATGAGCTTATAGGCATGTTCTTTATCAACGTAGTTACTGCAATGTTAGTGTTGTAAATATTTTTTGACACTCAGAGTAATCATGTGAGCTCATATTTATAAATGTTTACCATTTTTTCTTTTTAATTGTAATTGTGTTGGTTTTCTTCACATAAACGTGCTTAACTTTCTACAATCATTTTTTAGTATCATCTTACTTTAGCAGATTACTATTCTTTGCATAGTTTCACAGTTTTTCAAAGTCAACCTTAATATTTGCACATGGACAGGGTCAACTAACTTTCCTAACTGCTATCTAATCACCCTAAAACGTATGAAACAATCCTACCAGTGACAAGATTTTATGCTTATTTACGTATTGTACATTCAATTACTAAACTACGTTTTCGCAATTCTAAAATAATTGTTTTTCCTAAAATAATATTTTTAGGTTTCTGAAACTAGGATAAGTATTGGAATTAAAATCTAAAATATCTACCAATAGCCAAGCAGTGATACATGTCACTGCTTGTGTAAACCTACTGAAAATAAATACATTCCTTAGAAGGGATCTGTTTATTCAACTATGACCACACGTGAGTCAACTGCACAGGCAAACTCACATGCAACTGCATTTTAACTTACATTTGAAAGCCTAACTTGCTTGAAAATGTTTTCAGAAAGACTGAACCATAATAAAGCACTGAAATTAAAAGCTATTGTGATGCAAAAATTGTCTGTTGCAAGCCAAGCAAGAGCAATTAAAGGCAGTGAAAATTGCACAATCTCTCAAAATAGATCATAGAATTATCAAAGCTGGATGACACTGGTGTGACGAATTTGCATTTTACGAAGTACTATCACCCAAGTGCTGGATATCAATCTGTCAAAAGTTTCCAGCTGACTCAAATAGGAAGTTATTTAATTCACAGTTTATCTATAGAAAAACTGAAACTACAAGGTTAGCCAAAAAAGAAAAGCAATTACATTCCAACCATTCCCCATGTGATTCAAAATTATACTGGCAATATTACAGTATAAAGAGACCAAGCACAGGTGAGGAAAAGCCACATGTTAGAATATGAAAAATGACTAGACTCAATCTTATAATTCCAAAAGGGTGATACAGAAATTACATGGATAAACATATACTTCTGTCACTACATTTTTAAGTTTCTAAGAAATAATGTTTCTTTTTTCCTGAAAGTATATTAAATCTGTAACATATATCACAATTAATACTCTAGTCATTGAGAATGCATCGTGTGTATGTGGGTGTGAATGTGTCTACAACTATTCAGTTATTCTTTTATTCACCCATTCATTTCTGAGTAGAGAAGAAAGCAAGAGCAGAGAAGCAGGTAACAAAACTAAAGATATAATGCATAAAAGTCAAACACTTCCATAATCTTCAAGACTACTGTAATGCAGAAATACACTACACTTGATCCTAGCCAAAAGGATGCAAAGTTATGTGATGATGAAAAATACATTACAAAAGATGAAAATACAAGCCAGTTGAAAAATGACAAAACAGATAACTAACTAATAACAGAACCAAAAAAACCTGATAAAATTAAGGGTGAATACCAAAAAATAGAAATGGCTGGAAAAAAGCAAATAAATATGGGTCTTGATTAAGTTAAAAGTACCAATAATAACTTACTAAAATTACATGGTAATTAACTAAGACACAGAATATTCTTTTTTTCTGAGGTAGGGTGTCACTCCATTGCCCCAGATAGAGTGCAGTGCATTGTAACCTCAAATGCCTGGGCTCAAGCATTCCTCCTGCCTCAGCCTCTCAAATAGCTGAGACTATAGGCACAAGCCACCACACCAAGATAATTTTTCTATTTTTTTCAGAGACAGGGTTTTCCTATGTTGCTCAGGCTGGTCTTGAACTCTTGGCCTCAAGTGATCTTCTTGCCTCAGCCTCCTAAAATGCCAGGATTACTGGCTTTTGCCACTGTGCCTGGCCATTTTTTAAAAAGTATCATTATGAACTTGTGAACATATTTGATATGACTCATTACATTGCAGTTATACGTAATGATGCTCAAACTGTCTCATCTTTGGCCAGCCAGAGGTTATTCAATTAAACACCTAAGTCATTCTGCCACACCCAATTAGTGTTGAATAACTTCATAGCAAAATGTTCAAGGCCCCAGGCCTTGAACCATAAACCAATTTTCATATTTAGCTGATTTCTTTCTTATTCTTTACTTCTAGTAAATTAAAAATTTCTAATTATAAATAATAAATCAATCATGTTATTCAGTTTGGATATTATGATTGAATATGGACCAAGAAGAAATTATAGCAAGATTTCTCATTAACATCTACTTTCAGTATTCCTTATATTTCTAAAAAAAAGTATATCCCACTCAAAGCTGGAAGTTAATTGCTTCAACTTGAGAAACTGGAAAACAAAAAGATTCCTAATCTACTCTCTGCTTGCTTTTTGGCACTGGAAAGAAATTTTTCATGTTGTATTTCAAAATCTGAATATTGCACTTAAATATACACAATGAAAATTCACTATGTATTTTTCCTTTGATAAATTAATAAAATCATAAAATGTGGGGAAGTAATCAAGTCCTTCGAGATTTAATTATTTTGTACCCTAATTCAGACTTTTACAAAATCCTCATATTTCCTCTTTAACATTAAAACTCATGTATCACGAGTACAAATTTGTTTTGTTTTTTCTTCTTTTTTTAATGAATATAAACTTATAAATTCTTCAATAACACCCTTCTACCTGGAACAATTAAAAAAAAAAAGAAAAAAGAAAAACAATAAAATAGTAACTTCAAACTATTTGAAATACCACAGTGATTTAGTAAGTTATGCCTCCTGAAATCACAGAAATAGCATTAACAGTAGTAAAAAAATAAAAGGAACCTCCATAGTTGACCACATTCCTACGTTGATCAGCTCTGTAAAAGCTGATCTAATTTTCACAGACTGGGCATGCACCACATGTACTCAACAGAAGAGTGACCTCTATATAATGATCACCTCTGTTATCTTGACCACAGCACTATAACTCACAATATTAATTTAACCTGACAGGTGAATCCACCCTACACCAAGGGTTAGAAGGTATAAGCTTTGCCTCTTAGTTGTATTATTTTTTCATTAGTATAAGTTCTTTTTTTCATGTTTTATTTATTTATTTTTATTTATTTATTTATTTATTTTTTTGAGACAGAGCCTCAAGCTGTCACCCTGGGTAGAGTGCTGTGGCATCACAGCTTACAGCAACCTCCAATTCCTTGGCTCAAGCAAGTCTCCTGCCTCTGCCTCCCAAGTAGCTGGGACGACAGGCACCCGCCACAACACCCGGCCATTTTTGGTTGCAGCCACCACTGTTGTCTGACAAGTCCAGGCTTGATTCGAACCCACGAGCTCAGGTGTACGGAGCTAGTGCCTTAGCCCGTTGAGCCACAGGCGCCGAGCCTTTTCATGTTTTATTATTACCATGTATTGGATTAGGCTAAATGTCTTATTGTTTACCATGTGTTGGGAAGGATTTTTTTCAACATGAATGAATTATCTGAATTGTAGGTATATCCTGCTATATAATTACTGAAAATTTTTACAGTTAATTGAGATGTGATGGCTCAAATCAAAGAACTCAAACAGCTGACATTGAAGGAAAAGGTTGTTCTTCCACATTTTCTGGAAAGAAGCAGCCAAGAAAAAGGTGGCAGAACATTTTGATGTTAGCAAGACAATAGTTAGCAACATCCAAATATGTAAACATGAGTACTTGGAAAGATAATGGTAAGGAAAGCCAAAGCCGAGACCTGGGGTGGGGGTGGAGGGGGGCTTCCCTTGATTAACTCAGTGAAGGTAGATGAGGGTAGTTAGCGCTCAAATCTCCAGGCCAATGATCCAAGAAGTTGCTAAAAAATTCTCACAGGAATTTTGAGTGGTAGGTTTCCAAGCATCAAGTGGTTGGCTCAAGAAATTTAAACTGTGACACAATATCTCCCAGAAGTCGTGTGTGGTGAATCTAATGAAGTTCTAGTAGATGTTGTGGAAGAGTTCATCAGGAAGTTCCCCGACTTTAGCAGAGGCTTCAGAGATGATGACATCTTTAACATGGACTTCTTTTCAAGGCAACGCCAGACAAGAGCCTCATCATGAAGGCTGACAAATGTAAGAGCAGAAAACTTTCTAAAGAACTTTTTTCACAGTTCTGCTTTGCAACTACTCAACCAGGGATGAAACTAAAGCCCTGGTGATTGGTAAATTGGCAAAGCCACATACATTCAAGAAAATGAAATCTGAAGACCTCCCTGTCAGTTAGGAGGGATGCACATGGATGACTGGTGCCCTATTTGTTTGTTTATTTATTTATTATTATTATTATTATTGTTTTTTGGTGCCCTATTTGAAGAGTAGGTTTGGGATATCAAGAAATGAAGGAGAAGACGTGGTCTGTGCTACTGAGAGTAGACAACTGTGCTGGCCACATAGAAGTGAATCATTTCACAAATGTTGACACTAAAATTTCTGCCTCCAAACACAACATCAAAAATCCAACCTCTTGACCATCATCAAAACATTTAAAATGCACTACTAAGCCCAGCTTCTGCAGTGGGTCATTACTAAAACAAAAACCTGTGGTCCACTATGAAAGCAATTGCATCTGCTTTATCAATTAACACACTCTAGATGCTGTCCTTTGGATCAGTTCTGCTTGGAATAAAGTTCAGCCAGAAATAATACATAAGTGTTTCAAGAAAGCTAGATTTGTCACCAAGAGCACTATGGTTTAGCCCCACCAGCCAATCCATCTCCCATGGCAGAATCTGAAGTAGATTTTGAAGGTTATTTTGCAATGCATGATGATGCAGCAATCTATAATGCCAGACTCAGAAGCAATTTTCCGAGTGATACTGACCAAAGTACAAACCAACACAGAAGTGCATGAAGCAGCTGATAAAGTGGAAAAAACAAGTGAGGATGACACAGAAATTGCAGAGACTGTAAAAGTAGAGGATATCAGGCATCTGATAATGCAGCTGAAGGCATTTGCTGTGGAAAAATGCTCAGGTATGCTGAGTGCTCTAGCCAGTGTTGGGAGTGTTTTCTCCCAAGTTTGTAATAAGAATAAGAAATCAACCAAGACTGACCCTTTTTTCAGAAATTCAGAAATGATTAAACCACGAGAAAACAGTAAAAGTATTGATTTTGTATGATACGGTATGTATGGTTTCACTGTGTTTTGATTATGTATGATTTTATATGATATTCTTTAATAAAAGCTGTATAATAAAGCACATGTATGTATTGGTATAGCAGACCTAATTCCTTACATTGACCACCTCTGTATGTTGACCAGTTTTTTACAGTCCCTTGAGTGGTCAACTTACAAAGGTTCTACTGTATTTCTTTATCTCATTTTGCTATAAAACTAACAAACATGTAAGCCCTTCCCTCCTCTACAGCTAGCATACCTCACTGTTGGAAAAGCAGGATACTTTAGTTGCTCACCATTTTGTCATAAAACTCTGAAAGGAGGAGGTGTAACTTGTGTATATAACAAAAAAATGCTTACATCCACAAGGTTTACTCTTTCCTTCAACACTCAGTCATCATCAGAAGTCACAGTACTAAATGGTAACTCATCTCTGAAAAAGGCAAGATATGAATTGATATCCTTTTACTCAAAAACCAAGTACACCCTTTCCTGCTCAAGTTGTTGGTACTTTGACCAATGCAACTTTTCGAGGCTATCATGGCTTGAAAAAGTAACCAACCAACCAACAACAACAAAAATAAAGACAAAACAAACTCTTCTTCGACAGTGATTCTGCAGTGATGAACAGTAACAGACCTGTATCAACTGCCAGTATGTTCTCTGTACATCAAGGTATGAAAGCAAATGAAAAACCAAACAGCCGCTAGCATGGGCACATGACAGTAATCGCTTTTCCAAATGGTATGCCTTTGATAAGGGATTTTTGCCAAAAGCTCATTTTACTTTCTTTCCAAGCATAGTATCTTTCATTAACTTTGAAACTGGTTTTACAAGCCTCTCAGTAATAGTGTAAATAGATCTGTTTTTTGCTATGAGACGGGTACCTCTGAAGGATACTTTAGAAGTGTGGTCTTCTCTGTCTTTAGCAACAATTCTTTAATTTCATTAATTAATGCATTATTTTGTGCACATTTCATATTTTGTCACATCTAAAAATTAATTATGATAGAAAAGGAAACTAAGAAATATTAATTCAATTTCCCAGGGTAGCATAAAAGTAGAAGAGCCAAAGCTTGGACTCTTTCCATCACACCATAAGAGAAAACTGTAGCAAGGGATACTAATTCCCTTAATACAACTTGCCAAAATTTGCTTTCAAATATTTTACTGATTCCAGACAACAAACTTTCAAAAGGCACCATTTTAACTTACTGTAAACTACAATCCAGGACATAAAACCTTGCAAACATTCTAGGGCCTTAAGTCAGCCTCTCAAATACTGATTTTGTTTTGTTCTTATCTCCCAAAACAACAAAATCCCACATCTTAAAATCTAAAGTCCTCTCAAAAAAAAAAAAAAAAAAATACTCACAAGAAAGTAGTGTTCAAATGTGTTATATAGGGTGGTCATAAAGTTCGGGTGAAACTGCCACCTCGTATAAAGCTTCTAAACATGAGTTTGTGAAATTTTCACTTTTCTTTATTTTCAGAAGGGAAAATAACAAATATGAGTAAGGGATATCACTGTGAATGCTTGCTAAGGAATAGGGAAATATAAGAAACTGATAAATTAGAAACTCCTAATTTAAGAATTTAAACAATCTATTTAAATGACACTCAAATGATACTTTCAGAAGTAGAATCAGAATCAGTTTAACAACCCTAACCAATTGATCAACAAATTCAATTGATGAGAACTTCCTACTCCCTAATCTTGACTTTTGTTAAGGTCTGAAAATAGAATATAACTATATTCCTTAGAAAAAGATTCTAAATGATGATTTTATGTGCTCACTTTATGATTGCACATAAATGGCTTCAGATGGGTGTATTAGTCTCTCTAGCCCCAGAGTAAGCATTTACATAAGAGATGTCTTCAGAGTCATTTATAGTAAAGTTACTGAGTAATTTATATTCTCCCACATATCTAGAATCATCCTTTGCAAACCTTGGGCATTCAATTAATGTTCTTAAATGAAAGTAATAAGGAAATAGCCAAGTATTTTAAAATTGCACATGAACTTTATGAACACCGTGTATATACCTAAAGAAAAAAAAAGTGAAATGGTTCCAATAACAAGACAAATTATATATTTAATCATTATTACCATACAATTCACAATGACACCCCCCAAATTAGAAAAATACAATACATCTACTAGCTGCCAAAGTTTTAAAACTTATCGTCAAGGCAACCTAACTCTTTTTCATCTGCTATTTGATCTCAGGTAACTTTTCTTTGGCAGAAATTGCTTTATTATTCCATCCCCTTCCAGGAGATAATCTACTTATTTCAATTAAGGTAGTTCTGGATCTCAGTATCATAAATTCTTATTATTATGAAATTTATTGCTTTACACTATTCTTCTTCCCAAACAGAAGAGAATGAAGAATCCTAGCAATAAGTGATACATTTTTCTCAGATTTTAACCTTCTTTACATTCTAACAAAATATTAATTACAAACCTCTGTAATATACAGAGAAACCAATCAACTTAGAACTGTCCACCTACTTTCCTTGCTTTAGGCCTATTTGAAAAAATCTAGTTAAAATTAAAAATATTTTGTTTTTCAATAAACACCTAATTAACTCCACACTGTTTGAAATTTATGTGTATTTTAGAAAAATGGAGAGGAGCATTTTTGTTTTTGCTTTCTGTTCATATTATATTTCCTTTTTTTTTTTTTTTTTTTACAGCTGTCTTATGTGGTCCTTCAAGTGAGGATCCACCCCACGCTTTACAACAGTCACTTGATGCTTTAATTATATAGCTTGCTTTCCTGATCCAAGTGGAACAAACCCACTAGATCCCAAAGGTCCTGTAGGGACAGACTACGGGGAATTAACAGTCAAACTTCTTGGTGAACAGAAAATGCTTAACAATAAGTTTAGGAGAAAAGGAAAAAAAGGGTTTCAAACCAAAAGACAATCGCTAAGGTCTCTGATATCAGATAAGAAGACTCTGTTAGAGTGTTATCTTCAGTTACTCATCTCAGGAGTCCTGATATAAATAAAATAATTATTGACATTTATTCTAGTTCTTCTAACTTAGTTACTGAGTCTATTCTGAACTTAACATTTGTAACTGACATGCTGTCATAATCATAAGGAATAACACCTTTAAAATCTGGATCTTTTCCCAGTTGGGTTTCATTTTGGTTGGGGGAAGGGAAGGTGAAGTCTTCTCTCAAATCTACACATTCTAACCTATCAGAACTTTTATACTTCAAAAATCTACACGTAAAAATCAGTATGATAAAACAACTGTCAAGGAGTCGAATTAAAATTGTGCGTCAAATACCTTAGAATAAGTAGAAATTCTAAATGTTGGTACCTTCATTTGGAAGCAAGGTTTCTACTGCATGATCTTGCCTGATGGTTCTTGATTTTTTTCATCAGAGTCACTTCTAGTTACATTTCCATTAGTATGGACAGACCTAAATTAGGAGAAAGAAGATAAATTTAGGCTATTGACAACATTATAGATTTTCAATATTGCGATACATCACATACAAATTATTAGTTGTTCAAGAAATAAAAATTCTAGGCTTGGCGCCTGTAGCTCAAAGTGGCTAAGGTGCCAACCACATACATCAGAGCTGGCAGGTTCAAATCCAGCCAGGGTATGCCAAAGAACAATGACACTACAACCAAAAAATAGCTGGGCATTGTGGCAGGTGCCTGTAGACCCAGCTACTTGGGAGGCTGAGGCAAGAGAATCGCTTAAGCCCAGGAATTGGAGATTGCTGTGAGCTGTGACGCCATGGCACTCTATCAAGGGCTCTGTCTCAAAAAAACAAACAAACAAAAGAAATAAAAATTCTCATTCTTATCACTACTAACATGTTTTTTAAAACTTAAAGATTAAAGATATAATAGATAGGTATACAAAGTTGACAAAAGGTACTTACTGGCTTTAGAAAAAGTTCATATCCCTGAAGGAATTATACAGTAAAAAAGGATTTGCCTTGGTATTCCAAGAAGGCAAGGGGTCCATAACTAATTAGGTCACTTATCAGAGCTCCTTAAGTCACCTTGCAGCAGTGGCCTCAGTACTTTGTTTTAGTTAAAATGGAACAGTAAGAAACCAGAAGATAACTCTGAGATAAAGAAGAACCCAAAGCCATGGTTACTATTCATTCGTAGGTCACTGGAACTGGGATATTACAAAATGGATTTTACCAAAATAAAGGTATTGCTGAATCTTCCTATTCTACCTCAAAACTAACCAAATAGTGGGAACTCTGCAAATAGAACATTCTTAAGAAATAAGAGACCTGGCTCAGCACCTGTGGCTCAAGCAGCTAAGGCGCCAGCCACTTTCACCTGAGCTGGCGGGTTCGAATCCAGTCCAGGCCGCCAAACAATGATGGCTGCACCCAAAAAATAGCCAGATGTTGTGGCAGGCGCCTGTAGTCCCAGCTACTAGGGAAGTGGAGGCAGGAGAATAGCTTGAGCCCAGGAGTTGGAGGTTGCTGTGAGCTGTGATGCCACCGCACTCTTACCTAGGGAGTAGAGCTTGAGCTTGAGGCTCTGTCTCAAAAAAAAAAAAAAAAGAAAAGAAAGAAGAGACCTAATGGCTTTTACTAGTTAAGACCTAACTGATTTAGGCTCACCCAGAGGTAAGCTTTTTACTAACATTCCCTTTAGATTACAAGGACAGACAATGGATCAGACTCCAGAGACAATCACACCACAGGTAAATTTGGAAACCTGGGCTAGTTAATTCTACTTGTGGCTCCATCCCTCTAACCCTGAGGCTTTATTCAGTAACAATTCAGTACCACCTTCTCTTCCACTGTCACGCCCCCACTCTTTGCTTACTCACCTATTTCACTTATTCCTCCACTGCTGCCCTTCCTTCCAACCTTTTCCACAAGGACTTCTGAAAACACCTCCTACAGTAAAACAAATCACCTCTACATCCTCAAACTCATCACCAACCACCCCTTTCCAACTGGACTAAATGTGGCTCTTAAAAAGAGACCTGTAGAGTGAAGGGAATCAATGGTCTGCAAAGTGACATTTCCAAACCTTCACAAGCAGTCTCCTTCCTTCCCTGATGCTTCCCATTTGGCTGTACTACCCTCTCCTACTTTTTCTCATTCACTATCCCACTCTATTTTTTTCTAACCTGGATTTTTCCATTTACCTGGATTGATGTACTCTACCAGCTCTTTCCAGCTCCACTTGCTATGTTATTTCCAGTCTCAAACTCTTGACTCTCTCAAGCTATCAATCCACTAGCATGTTACTTTCTTCCTCCCATTTCACCACTCTCAAACTCCTAATCCTGGGTCAATCCAATCACCTGCTAGGGAAAAACCACACAACCATATGGACTGATCCTGCTATAATATTATGCTCTTCAAATTAGTTCAATACTGAACGTTGTAAAGCAACCCTTTCTATGTCAGTAATCAGTTCCTTCTCCTATAACTTACAGTGCCTCTTTGCAAACTGCTGTCGCTCTTGCTCTTTAACCCTATAATGAATGGGTGAGATGGGATAGAGGTTTCTTCAAGTTTTCCTTAACTACTTATGTAAATTGCTTATATGTGAAAAAACAGCTTGAGTATCCCTTACCTAAAAATGCTTGGGATGAGAAATGGTTCAGATTCAGATATTTTTGGATTTGAGGATATTTGCTTACTAAGGTTGAACAAATTTGAAAACCCAAAATTCAAATGCTCCAATGACTATTTTCTTTAAGCATCATGCTGAAGTTCAAAAAGTTTCTGATTTATTAACATTTCCAATTTGGGGTTTTCAGATGTGGGATGCTCAACCTATACTATTTCTCTCACTCCTAACATTTTTTCAGACTTATTACTGGCTTAATACAGAAGTTTTTATTTTTATTTATTTATTTATTTATTTTGCAGTTTTTGGCCAGGGCTGAGTTTGAACCCGCCACCTCTAGCATATGGGGCCAGTGCCCTACTCCTTTGAGCCACAGGCATCATCCCCAGAAGTTTTTATTTTTAAGTGATCAGATTTGTCCATCATTGCCTTTTTCATCTATTTTCTCTGCTTTGAAATTTTCCCCTTCAATAACAGCAAGTAATACTCAGATTCTCATTTTCTATGGACGAAATTATTAATACCTCATCCTATATGATGCATTATGGAATGAGATTTAGCTCTAAACTGAACTATGTCTCAAATTACCAACCAGTTTTCCTAGCAACATTAAATAATTCTCACTACCCATTGGTTTATAAACTTTCTTCTTGTATTTTTCATTTGTTGGCCTATAATAAAGTTGGACTCTTGGCTATCACTTGTTTGTGTAAAGTTCATTGTATGTTTTAATTTGTGATAAGAATATTGATATTTTTATCTCCTATTTCTTCCTGACAATAGTTAAATACATCTTATCAATTTCCAAAGATATTCCTGGTGAATTATGAGTAAGAAGTGGCTGCCTAGCCCACTCCCAGTACTATGTATTTCTGAAATAGCTGTTGCCTACATACACATTCCTCTCTGTTTTCAGAGATCATCCATACTAGTACTGGATCTAGAACCAAAACCTTTCTAACTGTGCTATAAAGCTATACTTTTTATTTTATTTATTTATTTATTTTTTGAGACAGAGCCTCAAGCTGTCACCCTGGATAGAGTGCCATGGCATGACAGCCCACAGCAACCTCTAATTCCTGGGCTCAAGCGAGTCTCTTGCCTCCGCCTCCCAAGTAGCTGGGACTACAGGCACCCGCCACAACGCCCGGCCATTTTTTTGGTTGCAGCCGTAATTGTTGTTTGGCGGGCCCGGGGGCTGGATTCGAACCCGCCAGCTCAGGTGTACATGGCTGGCGCCTTAGCCCGTTGAGCCACAGGCGCCGAGCCCTCAGTTTTATTTTTTTCCTCAATTTTATTTTTAATCATTCTGCTGTGTGGAGAAAGGAATGGAGCAGACAAGGGTGGACAGAGGGTGGTTTATGTGCAGTGTTTGGGGTGAGGGTGATGGTGGCCTTAGGGAAAAGTGAGTGAATTTGAAAACTAGTATTGAAGATAGATCCCTGAGAAAACTTGATGGATTGGAAACAAGTAGCCAGTGATTCTGGAGTCAGGTAACTTGCAGGTGCACAGCTGGGGATGCTGGAGAAGGGGTGAGGTGCTAGGCCTGTCCCCCTAGCCTGTCCCCTTTGATCTGCTACATTCTGGATCAAAGTTAAATTGTCCTCACTCTTCACTAGAAAGCCCCGAAAATATGGGCTCTGCTTTTCCCATTAACCAGCAGAACCTCAGATTTGAGGCTGTCCTTTTAAAATATTGCCAGGCAGTTCATCTGGAATTCCACTTCCAAATCCCCCTTAGCTCTGAGGATCAGGATCCCAGGTGAGATGCTGGTGTTTGAGTGGAGGTCAAGTGTGGGCGGTGCTGAAGGCACAGGCAACATCCCGGACTATGGCTATTCAGCTTCCAAGCATTCTGCTTTGTTAGGGAAGGGTAAGGTTAACATGTGGCTCAGGAGGCTGGCTCTCAGAACCTGCCTTGCCTGTACTTGGCTCCTTTGTTCTGGCTGGTGATTCCCAAGGCCACATCCTGCACAGTCTAGGACCTCAGGGCCCGTGAGGCTCCAGAGCCTGTAGAGGGAGAATCTGTGGTTGAAGCCCAGATGAGCTAAGGCAGAAACTTACTTTCTTGCTCCTGCCTTTCTCACACCTCCACTGAGGAAAGCCCAGTGTGACGGAAACAGTTCTGGCATCATCAGCAGCCAGGAAGCCTGGCGAACCACAGGCCAGGACTCAGCCCTGTTTCGAGGAAATGGGCCTAGGATTATGTCACCAGCTTCCTGTTGGTGGGATTTGAGTTTGTTTCCAGACTTTTCTGACTACAAGGTGTACCGTAATGATCATTCTCACAGCTACCTCTTTTCACACAGTATTAATTTCCCTTTGACAGATTCCTAGAAGTAAACTTACTAATTCTGAGAGATGATTGATTCTGAGGCTTCTGATAGGCTTTGCTGAATTGCTGCCTATGGCGAGGGGCACCCATTCACGGTCCCACCAAACCTGAACTGACTGTGGTCACTGCTTTCTCTTGTCATTCCTGCCCCCAAGTGAAATGTCTTCTTGTTTTTATTCTGCTCCTTTTTAGGAAGTGATGTTAGTCACTTCTCTTCCCATACTTTGTTGGTCTGATTTTATTTACTTCTCTGCATTTTTCAGGTTGCCTTTGTGGTATCTGTAGCCTCTCTGATGAGTAGACCCTGCAGAGTGTTTTTGTGTCAATGAAAGTGTGACTTAAGTTGCAGTTAGGAAGCATTTCTAGCTCCAAAGCTAGTGTGTAAATATATCACTGGTCTTACAAATTATGAGGAGTGATCAGTATTGCCGGAAGTGTTGGCAGCCTAGATGTGGCTCCAAAATCATCCCATCATGCCATCCTACAAATATGCTGTGTACTGGAAGCCTTTGAGAAGTGATGTTTCCTTTAGGGTGGGTTCTCTAGCATAGCAAACTAGAGACACTATACTCTGAGGCTGTGTATTTACAAGAATAATTTATAAGCGAATAACCCACATTTTGTCCTTGGTTATTTTTCAGCATTTGCAGGGGGGTCTTTAATTATTCTGGTAGATTTTTTAGAAAGACTGGCACATTTCTCGAGTTACAGTAAAGACAAAGAACCTGAGGCTCTGTGTGAGCATTGGATGATGGAAGCCAAAGTGGGGTGGGGGAGGGAAGGGATTGGGGACAGACCCCAGATGCAGCCACCACATGGCCCCATGACATGTGCTCTCGGGACACTAAGTATTTGGGGCCCCTCTGCCTCTTCTTCTTGCTTTGGCCTGCTCCAGATGCCATTTAGAGGAAGCGTTCAGCCCATTTCCTAGTGCCAGGTTTCCCTGTGAGGAAGCTCTCAGGGCCTCCCTTGACAGTGGAATCTTTTAGGTGTAATTTTGGCCAGTCACAGTCTGTTGGGGTCAGGTGGTATATGTTGAGATTTAGAATCAGGGCCCTGGATGTGAACCCCTACTCTATACTTACTGGGTGTGTGAGCGGCCCCCAACACACACACTCATTAATCCTCCTCTTTATTACCCTATTTCCTCGCCAGCAAATGAGGTGACTTACGACTGCACTGGGCATAGCTCTCTGGTGTGCCAGGAAGCAGAGGCTTGTGCCACTGCACTTGGGCCTCCCTGCAGTCATGGGAATATAGCCCCCCAGGCCCTACCCTCCAGGCTGCATTGGTTTTCTCCTGCTTTCTCTCTGTGTACTCAGAGCCAAGGAGGGCAGGCAGAGGACAGCTCCCTCTTCCAGCCAATCACCCGGGACCCTCATTATCAGAGATAGCAAACAGGGTCTGTGTTTCCCTCAGGTCACCTGGATGTCAGCATGGCAACCACAAACCTGGAGAACCAGTTGCACAGTGCGCAGAAGAACCTCTTGTTCCTTCAACGGGAGCATGCCAGCACGCTCAAGGGGCTGCATGCCGAGATCAGACGGCTGCAGCAACACTGCACAGGTACACTGGGGCAGGGGCACAGCAGAGCCTGGTGTCAGGTCGCAGAGGCTGGATAACAACCTGGCCTGGTGGCCCTCGCCAGCTCCCTATCCTCATGGGAGTCCGTGTGAGTGTATTGCATAATGGAAACACACTGAGCCAGAGCTGCAAAACCTTTTCTTGGCATACTGAGGACTTAAAAGATTAAAATAAAATTGTTAACAATTTACCATGCATTTTGGAAAGGATAACCAAGATATAGCCTGTGTGGGAAATAACAAGAGCAGGCTGCTCCTTCATTGCGGATCGTTTTGGAGGAAAGGGGAAGATAGGTTTTAGGGGAAAGAAGGGCCCCTCTTAACCCTAGTAAGGACGTGGCCACTGAGATTTTCTGCTGTTCTCATACTTGCCTCTGACACTACCAAACCCTGCTCTGTGTGGGCACAACTCTACCTACTCATGGGAATTGCTTCTGCATTTCCAGAGCTGATGAAGGTTTGAAGTGTACCATAACGGAACTAACATATAAAATTTCCTTTTTAGATCTGACATATGAGCTGACACTAAAAAGTTCTGAGCAGACAGGTAAGAATTCCTCCCCAAAAGTTAATGACAATATTGCTTCTTTTTGTGGTTTGTGTTGGTACCATTTGTTTTCACTAGTTATACACTTCGAAGGAAACATATTTGCCATGAAGAGTTGCATGTGTGGCAAGAGCTCTCTAAGAAATGACAAGGATGTTTGGACCCCTCAGTGTTATGAGTGGTTATCAGTGGGCAGGATGATGAGTAATTTTATTTTATTTTGATTGATGCATATATTTGGAGTGTTATATGCTTTTTTAGATACCTGACTTCTCCACAATGAATATGTTTCTTGTATAATCAAGACATAAAAATAGATGTGATTTAAACCCACAAGAAGCAGCAACACAGGCAGAACATACCCCTACCCAGGCCCTGTGGCCCTATATCTTAGCAAGGGCCCTGGCAGAGAGCAGGTGCTCTCTAAATACTGGCTGGGTGAGTGATCACTGTACAAGGTGGCCCAGAGAAGATCAATGACTGTCTTTCTGATGATTGCAGCCCCAGAAACGCTTCCCCCAACAGGAAACCTCTGAGACATTGGGGAACCGCAAGGGGTGTCAGTCTGATGGCAGCCAAGAGTAGAGAGACAGCAGTCTGGGCCTTCCCAGGGTCCTCTGTACCTGTTGCAAATAGCAAACTCAGAACAGTATGGAGATTTAGAGAATGCAGAATATGTGAGGCAAGATGTGTGTTTATAGGCCTCCCGGTGGTAGTTACTATTCATGAGAGTGTCCAGTTCCTTATAAAAGACATGGACTATTTCCAGTCCTGGTGTATTACTGAGCATTGAGTTCTCCACTTGTGTTATTCACATTACAGACTCTTACGTGCTCCTTTCAGGAGCCAGGGCATCTTTCCACCTGTGTGTGGTAGAGAAGGCATGGCCAAACTTCTAAGGGCTTGCAACAGGAGCCGACCCTCAGGTTCTGCCTGTAGAGGAGGGATATCAGGATCCTGTCCCACAGGCCCTGAGGCCAGGAGTTGGGCCTCCAGAAGGCCAGATTTCACCCTGATGTTGGGGGCCCCAGCCTCCGCCCCCCCATGTCACAGAAACCAGGGCATCCTCCCTCCCTGTTCCCTCTTTGCCCAGCCTAATCTGAAAATGCATAGTTTGTCCTTTGGCTTCTCCACTTGAAGTTCTCAGCCCTGAGTCTCAGGGCCATCCGCTCACCTGGTATGGTCCTCTCAGCAGCAGCAGGGTCTCTGTGGTCATGGTTTTCAGGGTGTGTCTCAGTGTGGAAGCAGAGGGGCTTAGGGTGTGTCTCAGTGTGGAAGCAGTGGAAAGCCCCTGCATGAGGCTCTGGTGGGGTGTCTGCCCTCCCCAGGGAAAAACATCATTGCTTTACGTTGGTGCTTCCCAAACTCTGCCCAATCCTAAGAAGCCCTACACAAAACAAGTACAATCCTCCATAGGGTCTTGAGAAGCTATGTGTCTGGATGATAGAACATGTTATGAAAGCTGCCAGCTCAGGCTAGTGGGGAAATGCTAGGAGACTCAAAGAGACAGAGGCTGTGAAGACAGCAGAGGCTCAGGAAGGATGGCCAGCTCGGGTCAGGACATGGGTGGGGCCTCAGGCAGTGAATTTTGTTCAAGGGGATGGACACAGATCTAAAGTTGGCTCAGGGACAGAAGCTATGATAAAGACAGAACAAGAGGGCAAGGTGGGTGGCAAAGGTGCTGGTGGGAGCTTAGGGTTTGTGTGGAAGCAGGTAACACTGGGACACTAAGGAAATGAAGGCCGTCTAGCTGTTTGGATTTTATCAGGTAATGAGGAGCCATGTTTGAACAGCAGAGTAGAAAGAGTGACCAAGCTTCCTAAATGCTAGATGGAGTTGAGTGAAGACCAGAGGGGCTAGAGCAAGGCCAGGAAGCAGGAGCAGGGAACGTCAGAGTTGGATAAGTCTGCCAAGAGCTGACAGAGGCCGTGGGGGCATGAGCACAGCTGGGGAGGGAAGGGCCACAGGTGGCCTATGGGACGTCTAGGTTCAGTCTAGCTGGGAAGATAGCAATGTGGGCAGAGGAACAGCTATTTAGATTTGAGGGACCATCACTGGGAGAACTGGCACTCAGGAGATGCTGACACAGGAGCGACTCAAAGTTTACTCTAGGTCAGCTAGGAAGAGTCTAGAAAGAACTTCCTAGGAGCCAGGTGAGGAGGAAGGCCAGCCAGCCAGTGTGAGGACGAGCAGGGTCATAGCGCTGGGTCTGGAGTGTAGCCAGCAGGTGTGAGTGCAGACAGCTGGGGACAAGGTCTGCAGGTCACTAAAGGAGCAGAGGTGGTGGGGTGGATGTGTGCTGCAGGCAGGGTGAGGGCAGGCACACAGGGCACAGAACTAGGCAGCGACCCCTGGTGTCAGGGTGGGCACAGCGACAGGAAAGCCTCACTCTCTTGAGTAGGAGGCGAGAGCGGGAGAGGATGAGAAGCCATGAGAGGAAACCAGAGGTGAAGGAAATATGACATCTTGACCTCTTTTAAGAGTACTTGTGTCTTAGACATGGAGAATTACTACATTTGAGTTTCAAAACAGTGCTTTGAATGTAGAAGGTATTTAACAAACACCACCTAAAATTGCCTGTTTGAACTTCAGCAAGTTTAAAATTGGAACATGTTCTTTTATGCAATGAACTAGTGAAGTGAGAGGTGGAAAGGGCCTGGCCACCCCCTGACCTCCCACCTTCAGGGAGGGGCCCAGCCCTCGCCCATGCCTGCCCCCAGGCGTCATGGCGCTGCCTCCGTCTGGTGGGTTCTTCACCTGCTGCCTCGACTTCTTCTTGTAGGCGATGGGTCTTCTAGAAGCAGTGAACTGAAGAAAAGGTGTGAGGAACTGGAAGCTCAGCTGAAAGTCAAAGGGGACGAGAATGCGGAGCTGTTAAAGGAACTGGAACAGAAGGACGCGATGATCACAGTACTGGAGAACACCATCCGTGAGCGCGAGCGCAAGTACCTGGAGGAGCTGAAGGTGAAGAGCCACAAGCTGAACCTGCTGTCTAGCGAGCTGGAGCAGCGGGCGGGCACCATTGCCTATCTGACCTCCCAGCTGCACGCCACCAAGAAGAAGCTCCTGAGCTCCAGCGGGACCTCGGATGCCAGCCCATCAGGGAGCCCCGTGCTGGCCAGCTACAAGCCAGCGCCCCCCAAAGACAAGCTGCCCGAAACGCCTCGCCGCCGCATGAAGAAGAGTCTCTCGGCTCCCCTGCACCCGGAATTCGAAGAGGTCTACAGATTTGGGGCTGAGAGCCGGAAACTACTTTTGCGGGAACCGGTAGATGCCATGCCTGACCCCACCCCATTCCTGCTGGCCCGGGAGTCCGCGGAGGTCCACCTCAAAGAGCGGCCTCTCATCCCGCCCATTGCCTCTGAGCGCATTGCCGGTGAGCAGCACAGCCCAGCCCGCGACAAGCAGCACAAGGCCCATGTGGGGGTGGCCCACCGGATCCACCATGTGGCCCCAACGCAGGCACAGCCTGAGGTGGAGACGCTGGCTGTCGACCAGGTGAATGGAGGCAAAGCTGTGAGAAAGCACCCAGGCACGGACAGAACTGTTTGAGGCCGCGGCCCCTCGGCTTCGTTGCACTGTGAGCACCACTAGAAAACACTCATTCACACCTTCTGTTTATTTTTTTCCCATGCATGCCAAATTTTTTTTCAGACCTGTCTACCAATTCTTCTCCTTCTGCTTTTCTTGCCCTCTTACTGACAGCAAAATATGATCGTGTCCCTGCTGCAGAATACATATTTACCAACTGCCGTGGCCAAGCACCTGCGTGCGGCTTGCTTGCTTCTAATCCCACTCCATGTGAGCTAAGTGCGCTTGTGGGCAGAGCACAGGCCTCGGGCTGCATCCCTACTCGATATTCATGAAATCAGATATTCTCATGCCTAATTACAAAGTGGGAGCAACACATATCAACCTTGACCTCCCTCCCCAGGCTCCAGGGCAGCCTGTCCGGAGCACCCCTGCTCCCTCCTGGAGACTTAGTAACCTCCCAATGGACCTTTCCCAGGGCGGCACCGATCACCAAGCAACTGTGTGTATATCTAAAGGAACTAAATAAGATGACATTTTACTCCTCATAGCACTACAACCTGAATGTGTGTTCATATTTTTTGTTAGTTTTATCCAAAATGTTTAAGACCCCAACAAACTTTATTTTCTAAACCTGCCTTCTTTCTGTTTTGTGTCTTTTATTAAATCCTACGGGAGGGCTGGAAGGAGATCATGGGAGGGGGAGAAACAGCAGCAAGTCCCAGAGTTATTCCTTCCACTGTCTGTGCTTCTGGGGGTCTGGCAGAAGCCTCTTTTGCTGGGATTGGCCTCTGCCCTTTTGTCCTACAGTGCCCTGCCCTTCCCTCTTGGAGGAAAAGCTACTCCTTGCCTCCAGTCGGTTTGGCCAGAGATCCAGGCCAGGCTCAGAGAACACAGAGGGGGTACCCAGTGGCCACTGGCTCCTGAGGTTCCAAATCTGTGCCCAACCCCAAACAAACTCAGCAGACGGGAGCTAAAACCTCAGGAATTAAATAAGTTCTACAGCCTTATGAGTACCCGGCAAGTCAGAGCAAATGGAGCTGGGGCCAGAGAGTTCTGGAATGGGGAGAAGTGGCTGTAGGTGCTTCTGGTCACCTTCACTCTGTATCTGGCAACATCAGCCTTGCCTGCCATCAGCTCACAGAGAAGGGGTCTGCCTGGAATCCCTCCCCCAGCAGCCTCAGCCTTCTGAGGAGCATCTGCTAAAACAGACCTGGAAAACACCCATTTGGAAATTTATATTAGGACTCTCACTTGGGCCAGTGATATGCCAGGCACTTCTGCTTAATCAAGTGTTTCCTCTAAGAATGAAAAGAAAACTCAACTCATCTTAAAATGCTCTGTAGTATTTACTTTTTGAATATACAGAATCCTAAAAAAAGTAGCTAAAAACCAAAACCATTCAGGTTAATTTGTATAGAAAGATTTAAATGGCTGATTTCCAATGTAAGGAAGATCATTGTAAATCATTGCCTACCCCTTAAGAGGCCCCAAGAAAAGACAGCAAACAACATCCTCCTTCTCCAAGCCCCAGAGCATCCACCACTAACCCCCAGCTCAGGATTTGTTATCTAGTTTTCTTTGCCCAAAGGTTAATCAGAATTGAGGGTGAGGCATACCCCTTGTAGCACCCAGTGAGAAATGTGCTTTGTGGTAAAGAGATCAGCTTCAAATACCAAGCCAACTCCCATAGCATTCCTTCTCATGGAGGTGGTGTAGACAGGAGTCCGGAAGGTATTCTGCAAGGGAAAGGCAAATGAGACAACCCACAGAAAGAGGAGAAAAGGTTCCTGTAGGCTCCTGTCCCTGGCTAATCTAAGGGCAGCAGGCCCTGGAGCAAGGCTGCATCTGAGAACAAAGGCCATCCCCACCAACTTTTGGGGTCTGGGCTTCAGGCAGATACACTGGTTAATAGTGGATCCTGGCTAGGGTAAAGAGAGAGCACCTGCTGTCCACACCAGGTGTGACTACTTTGTAATTCAAGCCATTTCTACAGAATTTCACAAGAGGAGGAGTCTCATCTTAGCAAGGCCAGACCATAGGATCTAAACTTGAAGCTGACTCTTGTGGAATGATCACACATACATGCATGCATCTGTGCGTCTTCCCCAGAAGTGGCTCCATTGCTTTTTATCATATCTCCAAGGCCTCTCCAGCCCACAAAGGTTAAGATCCCCTGATTTAAAAGGCATGGCCATTGGAAACCACCTCAGCTGTCACTACCATAGGGGACTGGCATCCGAGGAGAGAGCAAGCCTTCACCTGCAGTTTGAGGCGATGGGCTTCAATGGGGATGATCTTCAGGATTGGCAGGTCCACAACCAGCACCTTGGGTTTGCTCTTGATAAGACATCCTTTCTCTAAATCCCAGTCAGCACCTTCTAGATACAGTCCTGAGACAAAGCATCCTAGAGATAATCAGGAAGAGGAACTGTGTGTAAAGGGATCCATACTCTGCCATGCACTAATAGCACTTGCCTGAGGCACCAAGGACACAGCCCAGGCCTTTCTCCATTTCTGTCCTGCCTACTTTCCCTTTCTAGGGGGACTGCCCAGACAGGAGACACTGTAGACCCCATAACCTCCCTCATGGTCCCAAAGAGGTGGATGAGGGATGGTCACCTCTCCCCAGCAGGGCCTGCCAGATCCTCTCCACAAGTATGTGGCTTCAAAGCTAAGGACTTAGACCACTTGGGCCCTCAGGCCACAAAGACAAGTGGCACTGGAGTCAATGAGCACCATGGCAACCCCCCCTGTGATCTAAGTGGCTCTAGAAGCTGAAGCCTCACAGAAAGCGTGTTCTCTGGGGAGGAGGGCCCAGCAGACATCCAGAGAGCAGCAGAGAAGAGGACAATCACTTTGCCCTATAGAGTGGCAGCCTTGACACTTGCCAGGTCCCAAGAACCAACTGGACTCCTATTGCTGGGTCCTGTGAGAGGCCTGAGCTTTACTGAAAATGCACACTCCTTAAACTAGCTCAGGAGGGCTTTTTCCTTGAAGTTAAATGGTCTCTACTGCAACATGGCCCCACAAAAACAGCAGTTTCTAGCTATCGTTTGCATAGTCAGTAACCAAACCAATATCGTTTACATAGCCAGGGACCTGAAGTCATAGTATAATCTAATGGTCCCAACCAAGCTAGTCCATACTGTGCTCTGGCTCCCATGCCCTTACCCCCAGTTTACAGGGAAGCCACCTGTTGAACTAATTCTTAGCAAAAGCAATTCTGGCGTAGGAGCTTATTACCCACAAACTAGCAGGGTGGACGTGGTTCAGCTCTGCCCTGAGAACTCCAGGTCTCAACGGAGACAGTGGGCAAGAACTTGTGTATGCACCCTCAGCAGCACCAAGGGAAAGAAACCCTGAGGGAGACCAGAGGGCACACAGCCAGCTGACCGTACCTTGTCCCGCCCGCTCGTTCACTTCATCTGCTTCTTGGAACTTGGTCACTTGTGTGAACAAGGTGGAACGGTCTAGGGGCCAGCCGTTCTTCCGGCAGGTGGCCTGCACCAGGGCCGTAAGGTAGGATTCTGGGATGTGCAGCCCTGAGAGCCACATCACACTGGGTTCACTCTCGGTGACCTGGAAGGAGCCAAGGGCAAAATGGTAGGAGCCTGGCACTGCCATCACCTGCCAGGGTCAAAGCCAGCTATAGAAGCACAGCTTGTGGTGAAGGTATATTTCACCTCAGTGGCAAAAAGATGGTGTCAGCACAATAGGCAGCCCACTTGGGAAACAAGCTGGACTGCCAAATTCCAGATGGATACAAAACAAAACAAAGCCACAAAACTACTGGGTGAAATCTCCAAAGGATGTTTTCATAATCATGAAGTGGGAAATATGAATCCCAGAAGCCATTAAAAAAAAGACTGATAGGCTTGGCGCCTGTGGCTCAGCGGGCTAAGGCGCCAGCCACGTACACCTGAGCTGGCAGGTTCGAATCCAGCCTGGGCCCGCCAAACAACAATGACGGCTGCAACCAAAAAAAACGGCCAGGTGTTGTGGCGGGCGCCTGTGGTCCCAGCTACTTGGGAGGTGGAGGCAGGAGACTCGCTTGAGCCCAGGAGTTGGAGGTTGCTGTGAGCTGTGATGTCACAGCACTCTGTCCAGCGTGACAGCTTGAGGCTCTGTCTCAAAAAAAAAAAAAAAAAAAAGACTGATACATGTGACTACAAAATTAAAACTTTTCTATAGAAAAAATAGCATGAAAAGTCAAGACTTAGGACAAGCTGGGAAAAATATGTGCAGCACTAGCAGATGAAGGGCTAATTTCTTTAACACACTAAGAGCTCCCAAACATCAATGAAAAAGATGGAGATAATAAAAATGAAATTGAGGAATGAAAATAATTCACAGAAAAAGAATGTAAGCATGTGAAATACACTTAGTAATTAAAGAATGCAAAGCAAAACAATGAGATATATCTTTACTCATCAGGGAGACAATGATCCAAAATATTAAGAATACACAGATATGACAACACAGCAGTCTACTGAGAGTGACAAAGTGAGACTCTATCTCAAAAAAAAAAAAAAGAATATACAGTGTTGTAGAGGGGCAAGAAAAGAATCATAATCATACATGGAGATTTAGACTCTTATAAAGTATCATCTGAGAAGACCTGTCAAAAGTTAAAATGTACCTACTCTTTGATCCAACTGCATCATTGGAATTTACTCACAGAATATACTCACATCTGTATGCACAGACATGCACCAGAAATGTTGTTTGTACTAGCAAAAATATACATATATGGTAACCACCTAAATGTTCATCATTGGCAAAAGGATATGAAATATTTGTAAGATACAGTACCCTAAAAAGAATGAGTTAGATTACTATGTCCTAATATGAAACAATCGCCAAGATATTCTCTTAGACAAAATAATCAATTATATACAATATGCTTTTAAGTCTTAAAAACAGGCCTGCCACAGTGGCTCACACCTGCAATCCTAAGCACTCTGGGAGGCCAAGGCAGGAGGATCACTTGAGCACAGGAGTTTGAAACCAATCCAAGCAAGAGTGAAACTCTATCTCTACTAAAAATTGAAAAATTAGCTAGGCGTGGTGGCTGGTGCCTGTAGTCCCAGCTACTCAGGAGGCTGAAGCATGATCGCTTGAGCCAAGGAATTTGAGGTTGCTAAGATGATGCTACTGCACTCTAGCAACAAAGACAGACTCTATCTCAAAAATAAAGTCTTAAAGACAAAAAAGAGAAGGAAAAATGGAAAATATATATATATACTTATAGAATCTAAGAATGTTTCTAGAGCACCCAATACATTTTAACAGAATTTATCCTTCTGCAAGGGAATGGGCAGAAGGTGTTGGGAGGTGGTTTGAGGAAGTCCACGTTGACCCTTGAACTGGCAGAGAGATAGTGATGTATCACTCACCCACAGCGTGTACTGGCTGAATCGTCGTAGGAAGTAGACCATCCAGTTTCCAAGGGACTTCAAGGTGTCAGGGGCAAGCTTTCTCCAGATATTAGGGATATTCCCAATAAAAAGAGACCTGGCCACATCATCTAACTCACTGCTCATTCCAACCTCTCCAGCCAAGGCCTATTTAGAATCAAGGGCAAACAGGCAAGACTATGTCAGAAATCAAGGGCTACACTGAGGCAGCAACCTACACAAGAGAAACACACTCACCCTTTGAAGTTCAGCCAAAGACTTGGTCATCCGTACCACAAGCTTGTTGAAGCGCTCCAGCTCTTGCAAGAGCACCACTGACGTGGGGGAGATTGCGAAGCCAAGGTGCTTCCTGACCTGGTCCAAGTCAAAGACTTTGGGCAGCTTGTTTTCTATGTCCTTGGCCACTTGGCCAATGTAATCATCACGGCTGATGCCACTGCTGGATTCCCCTAAAACCAGGACACTTCTTAGAGTAAGTAAGGCATCCAGGTGAGCATAGGGCCTCCTGGACCTCCCAGCTCTGGGAAGGGCACAGCAACATGGGACAGCTCCAAGAATCAGCCAGTAGCACCTGTGCTGACACTGCAAGACCCTAATCAGAACTCATGTGCTCCTCTGAGCAGACTTACCCGTCTGAGGCTGTAGCTCCAGGAGGTGAGTCCACATGTCCCGAGCCGCTTGTGTGTAATATCCAATCTCAGCATTAGAATGAAGGCCAAACACTTCAGGTGTGTTAGCAAGTGGGAGGGCCTCAATGGCTTCTGTGATCACAGAGAACAACAGAGGTAACAGCATCAGGCCACCTTTGATTTTGGAGGGCCCACAGCCTCAAAATCCCCATACACACGAATCTAATTTCCACTGCTTACTGAGTAACATGTTTTCAACTAAAATTTCTGTATCACCACACCCAGTCCAGCTGTATGTTTATCATTTATGAAAACGGCTCAGTGAACTTCTCAGTGGCTACTCTGCTCTTTTAAGCAGAATCGTGATTCCAAGGTGGGAAATCTGAACACTCAGCTCTGAGGCTAGGAGGAATCCAGCAGGCTGCCCAGCAGGCTTAACAGACCATACCTGGCCAGCTAAGGCACCCTAGCAGCACAGGGGTCGCAAAAGCTACCAAGGCAACCACAGAAAACAAATGCTTTTTCATTCTGAGAAAGCTCACCAACAAATTTTTCCTTTACATCACCAGCAGGGATTTTATAGTCCACTTCCTTGTTCCAGAAGAAATGGAATGGCTGAAAAGTATCAAAAAGGAAGTCTCCCAGGTATTCATCCATGTAGACAGTCAGGATACGGCGATCAAAGCTGTCAATGGCCCGCCCTCCATACATGACCTGAAATCAGAGGGGGTAAGAGCCAACCAGGAACCTAGAACCTACAATGTGCAACCCAGGCCCCCCAGAGCCAGAGGCTCACCCAGGATCAAGACCAAATTCATCCTTCTTGCAGTCCTGCCACTGTGCAGACCAGATCTGTTAAACTTTGGGGCCAATGCGTGCAAGAGGACTTGTTTATAAATCATACTGTGGCTTTGCTGGCTTTCCAAGGGATGGAGCCTTGATGAAGTTCTAGAGGCTAGCAGGTCATGAAGAAAGTCTCCAAAACATAACAAACAACCAAAAAACCAGCAGCCAGTTTTGTCTTTGGAATCGATGCCATCATCTGACCCATGTGCAGACCACCAGGGAAACTCTCCTGGGAGCTCTGTATAAAAAGCAGTGGTCTCCGCGGCTCGGTGCCTGTGGCTCAGCGGGCTAAGGCGCCAGCCACGTACACCTGAGCTGGCGGGTTCGAATCCAGCCCCAGGGCCCGCCAAACAACAATGACGGCTACAACCAAAAAAATGACCGGGCGTTGTGGCGGGCGCCTGTAGTCCCAGCTACTTGGGAGGCAGAGGCAGGAGACTCGCTTGAGCCCAGGAATTGGAGGTTGCTGTGAGCTGTGATGCCAGAGCACTCTACCCAGGGTGACAGCTTGAGGCTCTGTCTCAAAAAAAAAAAAAAGCAGTGGTCTCCAGAGTGGCCTTCCATGCCTGGCTAGGCAGGGTCCTTAAAGGTGCCTGACCTGGGCCTTGGGCCAAGAATCCAGCTTAGGGCACCTCTGTTCGAATGGAGCTCATTTAGGGCAAAGAACAACCAGGACCAGGTAAGAATTTCATAGAGACCTGAGGGGCCTTCAGCGGAAGGTGAGCAGGAGCAAAAGGGCTCAGAGGACCAAGACAGAAGGCCACAGCCCCACCACAGCCCTCCCTGGGCACTCCTACCTCTCCAATTAGGTACTTGAGGCTACCCCATGGGATCCTTGGGTCATGCTGCTGGAAGGCCTTTGTTAAGTATGTGTTCAGAATTTCCATGCAGACCTTGAAAGAAGAGGAGCGGGCCTAGTTAAATTATTTGCATCCTATTTACTGAAAAGGTGGGGAGGCACAACTCTGCCTCTGTCAAACTTGGAGGAAAGGGTGGACACCCCACTAGAGAAGCATCTTCTTGGGGAAGAGACACAGCCAAGCTCTCACCTGGAAGTCGGACTCATTGAAGTCGTAATACACATTCCAGCCGATCTTCCCGAACTTCCTGCGCTCCTGCACCACAGCGTGGAAGAATGCCAGCACGTAGATCAAGGGCTTGAAGGCAGGGTGTGGGCACTGCTCCAGCATCTCATGAGAGATCTTGAAGTAGGTCGCCCTCATGTTCAGTTTCAGCCCATTGGGCGGCTCCGTGACAACCTTCAGAAGAGAAAAAAAGAAACCGTGATGGAAACTGCAGACCTCTAGTACAGCTTAAGGAGCATGCAGAGAGCAGGCTCTGGCTTCTCTATCTTTTCAGAGCCAAATGTCCTAGTTCCCCAATAGTCAAAGCCTCTTGTCAAGGGCCCAGACAAAAAAGTTAAAGGACTAAGATGTCCTAGCTCCGCTTCTGCTTGTCGAGGGACCCTGTGAAGATTCTTTGACCTCTCTGTGAACCATGGGATCCTCAACTAGAAAAAGAAAGTAGTTACAGTGCCTTCTATCTGCGAGAGAGAGAGAGAGAGAGATGACAAAACCTTTCCAAAAGAATTCCTGGAGATTACACGAAGCAAGGAATTCATGCAACTTCTGCCTGCAGCCACTGCTACTGTGAGTGGGTCTATTACAAGCAATAAAGGGGAGGCTCAGTACATGCAAGTAAACAAAACTGGCCTAGGATTGTGAGGGGCACGTGAGGAAACACAGGCCCAGGAATCACAAACACCCGATTCAGGACAGTGGCTCCCTCTGAAGACAGGGGGAGGTGGGCTTGGGGAAGGGTGTCCATGAGGTCTCCAAGAGCACTCTGAGGCTTTTTCTACACACCCCACACAGAAAAACAGTAGTGACATGGGTACATCGGTGTCTATCCTGAAGCCAGACCTTTAAAGACTTCTGCAGAATCCCAATGGGGAAGCCCTTAGTGGGGTCGGTGGTGAGCCATAGGCGGAAGTCGGGGTGCGGCTTGGTGATCCTCTCCAGGGCCTTTTCCAGGTCTTTCAGCCACTTGACCAGGAGATGGCAGTTCTGCAGCATCAGCCACTGCCCACGGGCCACCGCCGTCTCCAGCAGCTGCAGCGCCAACTGCACCAAGGGAGGGGTGGGGGAAAGAGTTGGGAATCCCAAAGCCACACTGACCCTGGGCTCTCTGGAGACCCACTCCCAGTGCACAGAAAAGTGACCACTCTCTCCTGCAATGGCCAAAAAGAGCTGATCCAGGAGCTACAGTGGGAGCCAAAGAAACAATCTCAGAAACCCTCAGGCTGCCTATTCTCATAGCCTGGAAGATGAGTATATGTCTTGTACTCATCGGACTCCACAGCCCTAAGAGTTCCAGCCCCTTCTACATAGTCAATCCCCAATCACCCTATGGAAGAGGGAAGTTGCAAGAGACCAACTAAAACCCACTACAGGTAAGGAACCCTCATAATGTCCCTTCCCAATGTTGTCATTCAAAGTATAGATAAGCCAGACATTTGGACAAAATTTTGGTTTTTGAAATGACTTAAAACTTACACAAGTGCCAACATTATAATAGTTAATTTCAGTCTCATGGTTAGAGAGAGCTGGCTCTGCCTAACTGGTGCCCTTGGCTCACCAGCCTGGAATTACCATCATCACTGCATAGGTGAGCTTACGGCATCAGGGGGCTGCCCCAGAGCCTTACAGACGGTTCACAGCCAGGCCAGGGCTGGCAGTCAGTGCCTCTGACCCCAGAGCCCTCATGCGTGACCACCACACTTATGGGCAAGTTCCAACAGAGGGCAACATGGTCCAGATAAGCAGGGCTGTAGCAAAGTAAGCTTATTGGCCCAGGACTTGCACCATCGTTCTGTCCCACATGGTCTACTTCCTCAGTCATGTAACTGGGGCAATGATAATACTGATCCACTGCAGGGACTGAGAGAGGCAAGGACTGGGTGTGAAAGGGCTTTGAAAATAGCAGGGCACAATGGTCCTGCAAGATTGTGAAATCACAACTATTATTAACATTGTTAGCCTTCCAACATTTGCTTACTGTTCCATAGATCACAAATGCAGCCAGCTCATATGTGGAGCTTTAAACCAGGTTAACACATTGCTAACAAGGACCTCCAATGTAGAGCTTGCTCCTTTCAACAGCAAATTACCTTTTCCTGACCCTGACCCATCGCAAGGAATTTGAGACGATTTCCTCCAAAGCCACTTCGCTCAGCTAATTTCATGAGATCACTGGCAGGGTCAGAGCCAGGACTCAGGATGAACACGATGGGTGAATTTGGCGTGCTCTGCTCAAAAATGGCCTCAAAGCTGATCATCGGGGGCTGCACATACCTGGCAAAAGACATGGAATTAGGAAGCCTTCGTCGGAGGAGGGCTGTAGGCTAGGGGCTAGCCTGCTGGTGAGTGCTATCTCCTCTCTGGGTCCGGATCCTTCTGACTCTTCCTCTGGCATAGCTCTCTGCACAGCCTTCCTTGTTTTAGAATCTAGTTCCTGTGTACATCTCCCAGCCTGGATGGCATACTCCAGAAAGACAGGGCCTTCTCTGTCCCACTCTTGCATATGCCGCATGTGCATGCTGGGTCAGTAGATATGTGCTGAGCTGATACCTCGGCTTGCCCTCCAGGTGGATGTGCCCTGGGCATAAAACCCACAGGTTCCATATCAGCAGTTCCACATACATGTCCTGAAATGGTCTACATGTTGTGTTTTATGGGCATTTCAAAAAAATAAGTTGCCAACACATAAAGATGAGGAGATTTCATTTAAAAATCTGCATTTTTAGCTTATTTCAAAGAGTCAGAGGATCTAGCTACTCTGGGTCCCTTTGCCACCTGCTGTCAGTCAGCACCTGCTAGGGACCATTGCTCCCTGGCCTGGTACCCCATCCAGCCTCTTTCACTCACTCATACGGCCTGGTGCTGGCCATGGTACATCCAAGTTTGCAACCCCAAGCTATCTGTCTAGCTTCATGCCCAGAGCTAGCACTACACAGTCTAGTACAGTGGCCATGAGGCCTGTAAAAGGTGGCTCGACCCAATGGAGGTGTGCCAGTGTGAATTCATACACAAAAAACAAACATGTAAAATATCTCAATGATCTTTATACATTACAATGACATTTTAAAATTCAGTTAAATAAAATGTTACTAAAACCAATTATACCTGTTTCTTTTGTAATGTGGCTACTATAAGATTTGGAATTACAAATGTGGCTCTCATGGTATTTCTGTTGAATAGCGCTGTTCGAGAGTGACTATCCAATATTGCTCAAAGTCAGGGCTGTGATGGTCCCCTGGGGAGCTGGCCAGCTACTGCTCTCTGTGCATCCAGGTGGGGGTAATGTAAGATTTTCTACCCCAAAGAAAGGGGCCAATAAGCCAAACAACACACTTACTTCTCTCCCATGGTTACAGTCACGTAGTCAGTCACTGCCCGATATACCCGATCCACACGGAAACAGCGCAAAATAAGCAACTTCTGAAAAGGGGTGATGTTTTTATCATAACCCAAGGGGAATGGAAACTGTTCCAGTGAATCCAGGTCATACCACTGGGAAAAGCAAAAAATATTCATTTTGTCAACTCAGAAATGACATTCCCCCACCCCCTTATGTGAAGGTGCCAAAAGCCATTATCCAGAGATGAGAATCTGTAGATGTATGAGCTCATCTAGTTGAAACTGTAAACTTTGGACAGGGAAGAACTGTAAACTTTTCCAGTGCCTATCAAGGGATATGGTGCCTGGTGAGTGCTCAACAGATACTTCTTGGACAGAGGGATGAATGGACAGATAGATGGACAGATGGATAGATGGGCAGATGGGTGGAAAGATGGATGGAAGGTTCTCCACAGCTAGCTGAATTAGCTAGAGGGAGATTCCATCCAGGGAGTAAGAGCACTGATTACACTCTGAAGGTGTCACTCGAAGAAGTATATTCTCACGCACAGGGGTGGGGCCACAAGTTAAGTCTGGAGATTTAAGTCTGATGGCTAGGGAAGGAAAGGAGGAGAAAGAGAACATGAGCTTACCTCCTGCCAGATGGGCTGATGATCCTCAACATCATCAGGAAGCTTTCCAAAATCGTCTGAAAACATTTCTGATAAAAGAATGATATCTTCCCATCCCTGGTCGGACAGCCAAGTGCAGGGCTTTTTCCGTTTGCTTTTCTCCAGGGAGATGTTTCCTAGCCACAACAGCAGAAGAAAAGCAACAGCCATTGTGCAAAGCAGTCAGCTCAGGACTTTGACTTCTTTTACTTTTGGGAAAAGTCCACTTCCCAATAAAGAGACTGGATGAGAAGGCGGCCCCACCTGGCTCTTGTCACTACCAGTGACCCCAAGCAGTGCTCAGCCTGGCATTCAGCCTCAGGCAGCACTGAGGCAAAGGCTGGCTGCTCTGCGTATACCCAGAACTACTGCTGAACCTGGAATTGCCAACTGAAGTATTTAACAAAGCAGTGCTGATGGAAGCCAAGTTTTAAGGAGAATTTTCATTGTTGTTTGTTTTAATGAACAAATTGATACATATACCACATAGGTTAAGGAAGTTGGGAAGAATAAAATTAAATTCATTACCTTTTAAAAAGAAATCTAGTTCTTCCTGGGGGACTCTCCCTTCTGCTTGTTCTATTTTGATAGTCATATTAAAAGAAAAGAGTAGCTTGTGCCTCTCAAACAAACCTGTAGGGAAACACCAGATGGATATTGATTTAAAAAAATTTTTTTTCATTTTAAAATCTGAGTTGCTTAGCCAGGCATTGTGGTGGGCGCCTGTAGTCCCAGCTAGTTAGGAGGCTGAGGCAAAAGAATCGCTTAAGCCCAAGAGTCTGAGGTTGCTGTGAGCTATGATGCCACTGCACTCTACCCAGGGAGACAGAGTGAGACTGTGTCTCAAAACCAAACCAAACCAAAACAAAACAAAACTGAGTTACTTACATACAATGTACTTAAATTTAACAGAAATGGAATGAAACACTGAAAGTGCATGCAGTTAGCTCTCTTTGCACCTAATGTTCGTGACTATCTAAATGCAAAAAAGATGGGCTAGGCTGGTAGCCCCAGCACTTTGAGAGGCCAAGGTGGGAGGATCTCTTAAGCCCAGGAATTCAAGGCTGCAGTGAGCTATGCTACTGCCCTCCAGCTTGGGTGGCAGAACAAGACTCTGTCTCTTTAAAACAAACAAAACAAAAGATAGGTTCAACTTATAGGTCATGCCTAAGTAAAACCTATAGGGACACTCACTTGCAAATGAAATGGCCATGTCTACAGAAGGAAGTTCTCATCACACCCTCCTGGGAAGAGAGGAGTAGGGTAGAAAATCAAGTGAGGACAGAACAGGCACAGAGCCAGCTTCACCGAGGGCTAGTTGATTGCCTGACCCAGAGCATAAGTTCTTGCCCATTTTAGTCTAAAAGAGGTGCTGGCAAACTTTCCATAAAGGGCCGGATAATCAATAATTTTGGGTTTGCAAGCTAGGTCTGTGTCATAACTACTAAACTCTGCCTTTGTAGTGTGAAAGTAGCCAAAGACCATATGCATACAAAAGGCTGTGGCAGTGCCCCCAATAAAACCTTATTTACAAAAGCAAGTAGTGGGCCAGATCTGGACAGCAGGCTGCGGGTTTACAGCCCCTACTGCAAAGGAAGCACACTCCATCAATATACTCTTCCTTGACGGATACAAAATACTAGATTTCTTCTCTTTTGTTTTATAACAGAAGAAATGTATTCCTGGGGAAAAGTTTCATAAGACAAATTCGTGATTTGAATTCTATTTTATATGTATTTAGAGCAGTGGTTCTCAACCTATAGGTTGCAACCCCTTTGAGGGTCAAACAGCCCTTTCCTTTTCACAGGGGCCACCTAAGACCATTGGAAAACATATTTCTGATGGTTTTAGGAACTGGGACACCCCTCCTCATGTGTGGGGGTCACCACAACATGAGGAACTGTATTAAAGGGTTGCAGCATTAGGAAGGTTGAGAACCACTGATTTAGAGGGTTGACTTCTTAAGTGAGCATTACAAGAATAATCTCTCTCTTTTTTTTTTTTAGAGATGGAGTTTCATTATGTTGCCCTCAGTAGAGTGCCTGGGCGTCACAGCTCACAGCAATTGCCAGCTCTTGGGCTTAGGTGATTCTGTTGCCTCAGTCTCCCAAGTAGCTAGGACCACAGGCACCTGCCACAATGCCCAGCTATTTTTTGTTGCAGTTTGGCCGGTGCCAGGTTTGAACCCTTCGTATATGGGGCTGGCGCCCTACTCGCTGAGCCACAGTCACTGCCCAATAACCTGTTTTTTTGTCCAACTATTACAGGCTGGATTATATCCTCCCACCAAACTTTATACCCTAACCCCTGGTACCTCAGAATATGACTATGTTTGGATACAGGGCCTTTAAAGACATGATTAAGTTAAAATAAGCCCATTAGAGTGGGCTCTAACTCAATCTCATTAGAGACCCTATACAAAGAGGAAATTGGACACACACGGAAACAACCAGGGATGCACACACACAGAACAAAGACCAGGTGAGAACACCGCAAGAAACCAGCATCGGGCAAGCCTAGGAGAGAGTCCCAGAAGAAACCAAATTTATCAAAACCTTGATGTTGGACTTCCAGCCTCCAGAACTATGAAAAAATAAATTTCTGTTAAGTTTAAGCCAGCCCGTCTGTGGTATTTTCTTATGGCAATCCCATCAAACTAATTCACCAACCCTCAGTGGCGTATAGAACATTGTTAACAGCACAATGTCTTATTAAAAACCCTCTTCTAAGACTCACTGTACACAGTAGGCTTCTGGTTAAAAATGGTTGTTCTGAGTTTGTCCCAATCCCTTTCCAAAAATCTACTAAGATGGAACTTTTTAAAAAAGGTATAAACCCTAAAAAAATTATAGAAAAGCAATAGCAATAAACTTTGCCAGCTAAATACAGATGGACAAATGAGAAATTCTTACATCAGGAGGACATAAAGCCGAGAAGGACACCATAGAATTCATAAAAAGCTTAGAAACTGGCAGTACCTCCTCTGGAAGTGGAGGTAAATATGAGCTAAAAACAGAAGACAGGCAGACAATTGATTTAAGACATGGTCAGATCCCAGATCCCCTCTCATACTCCATGCTGTTGGGCAACTGCCCTCCCTACCAAAATGGAGTTTGGAAAGCTTTGGAAAAGATAAAACAGAGTCTCTATGGACAGAAGAATACCAGAAACAGTTGAAGGGAAAACATTATGAAAATAAGGGTTTACATGAAAGTTTTTGTAATGAATGTTGCAATCACCAGCCGTCTTTTTTCTGAAATGTTGACAGCCAACATTACTTATTTCAGGAAGAGGGTGAAGACTCTTCTTTAGGGATTCTAAAAGTCTCATGAGGACAGAACTACATATGTTGACCTCTGAGAGTTCTCCATGATTTAGCCCAGCCAGATCACCCAGTGAAGCCCAAATTGGGCTTCCCAGTGAAACACAGAACTTTCCAATGAGCTTTTCAGTTCTATTCTTAAGTATGAATAGACAACCAAGGATCACAAGAATTTGAGGAAAGCTTCTAATTGAAATACAGATGACAAAACAAAAAACTGGGAGCAGGAGACTTATAGAAAGTAGAGACTATTTCATGTAAGAAAAGTTTAGGTAACTATCATCAAAATATTTTGAGAACTATGTTTCTCTGTGAAATAAGAATAGAATGATTTTTTTAAAAGAAAAGAGTATTGGTAGAACCAAAAGAGTTCCTGAAAATTAAAAATATGGTAGTAGAAATAAATCACCCAGCAGAAGCATTATAAGATGAATTTGTAAAAAAAATTCCCATAGAAAAAAGCAACAAAACAAAGAAACAGAAAATAGAAGAGAAAAGGCAATTGGAAAATCAGCCAGGGAGGTTTGCCATGTAAATAATAGGAGTTCTAGAAAAATAAAATAGAGAAATTAGAGAAAAGGAAACTAGCAAATAATTCAAGAAAATTTTGCAGACTGAAGGAAGTAAGTTTACAGATTGAAATGGGCCACTGAGTGCAGATCACAATGGATGAAAATAGATCTAAACCAATCCAAATCATCATGAAATTTTAGGGTATCTTATAAGAAAACAAGATACTAAAAGCTCCTAAAAACAAAAAGGATCAGTATTAGAATAACTTCAGACTCCTCAACTGCAATAATGACAACGAAAGGAAAATTCTGAATGAAAATAATTTTTAAAACTAGATTTCTATACCCAGCCAAACTATTAATCAAATTTGAGAGTAGAATGAAGAGGCTCGGCGCCTGTGGCTCAACGGGCTAAGGCGCCAGCCACGTACACCTGAGCTGGCGGGGTCGAATCCAGCCTGGGCAGCCAAACAACAATGATGGCTGCAACCAAAAAATGGCCGGGCATTGTGGCAGGTGCTTGTAGTCCCAGCTACTTGGGAGGCAGAGGCAAGAGACTCACTTGAGCCCAGGAATTGGAGGTTGCTGTGAGCTGTGATGTTACAGCACTCTATCCACGGTGACAGCTTGAGGCTCTGTCTCAAAAAAAAATTTTTAAAAGAGAGTAGAATAAAGATATTTTCAGATATGCATTGTTTCCAAAAATTTTCCAACTATGCACCTTTTTTTCAGGAAGCTACTAGAGGAGGTACTCCACCAAAATAAGGAGTAAAACACAATTAGGAAGACTCAAGAAACAGAAAACAAGAGAATCAACATAAGAGAAAGGTTACAGTGAAACCTCAAGATGAAAATGCTGGGGTAGAGAGCAATTGGTCCACCCTGAAACAGGTAATTCTTTTTAAGACTGTCCTAAAGATATCTTGACTTTGGAACCATGTAAAATGCTTAAGTTTTTAATTTTAAAAAATTACTAACAATTGAAAGCAAAATAAAAAAATGAACATTAACAGTATATCAAGTTGGTGGTACACACAGAGGAACCATCCTGAGTGACATTAAAACAGTTTGTACTTTCAACTAGCAATATATGCCTTTGGAGACAAAAATACATCATGAACTGCTTTCAGTAATCATATTGATGGTTACTCAGCTGAAATTGTTATTCTGAGACTATTTGTATGTGTATATGTTCATGCACATATGTATGCAAATGGGTATACTGATGTAATAAGAAAACCAGGTTTTGCAAGAAAAAAGGAGATAGACACTGGTGCACTATGAACTCATGGCATATTTTTAAAGCTTCTTAGCTCAATCTGCTGAAAAAGCATTAAGCACCCATAGCACTTTGGTCTCTCAATATCATTTCCTACTAAAAAGAACCATGATGTGCCTGGAGTAACCTGTCCTACCAGGAAGTTGGGAAACTGTGAAAAGACTACAGATTTGGGCAAAAGGACTCATAAACCAACCTGGAAAAACTCCAAAGGTACAAAGGTAGGATAATATGAACATGAATAAGGACAATTACTGAAATGTATTGAAACATATCAAATATGTTTACATGAAATGGTAAGAATATAAAAAAATTGAAAACAATAAAGGAAAAGAGTCAAACATTTGATCTGCCCTTCTCATATGAACTATACATAATAGTAACCAAATAGTTGAACAGAACAAAGTTTCTCTTAATAGAAAACATTTTGACTAATGAAAACAGAACGATTGCAAGAGTTAGAATATAACCATTTATAACCCTTAATTAATAAACAGACTTAGAAAATTCCTTTCATTAACTGCTGACATCACAAAAAAGAAAAAGACAAAAAATTATATGATTCCTAATAGAAATACACAAGACCACACATGAAGTATTCTTACCAGAACCAGAACCTGGATCTGCCCAATTCTAGCTCTGTTACAAATTTACAAGAAGTAGAGAGGACAGAGGAACATTTTAATACACCACAGAAATGCAATCAACAATATTACAATGGTAATGTATAGTGTCCATAGACCTTATCAGGGTCCTGTTTTAAGCAAACAAGACAACTGGAAACATTTGAACACTAGATACATGATGATATTAAAGATTTATTAATTTTTAGGCATGGTAATGAAATTAAGTCTTTTTTTTTTTTTTTGAGACAGTCTCATTTTGTCACCCTGGGTAGACTGCCATGGCATCACAGTCCACAGCAACCTCAAACTCTTGGGGTTAAACGATTCTCTTGCCTCAGTCTCCCAAGCAGCTGGGACTACAGTTGCCTGCCATAATGCCCAGCTATTTTCAGAGATGTGGTCTGGCCATACAACTGAATATTATGCAGTTATAAAAAGGAATAATGTGCTGATACCAGCTGCCAACGTGGATGAGCCTTGCACACATTACATTGTGTGAGAAACATCGTCATAAGAAGCCACATGCTGTGATTCCACTGGTAGGAAGTGTTCGCAATAGGTAAATCCACAGAGACAGGAAGGAGATTAGCAGTTTCCAGAGTCTAGGGCTGGGGGAATAGAGCGTGACTACCAAACCCCCCAGTGGGGGGTTTCAATTCTGGGTGGCTGGAAGCTTCTGGAACTACATAGTGGTGGTGGTTGTATAACTCTGATTTGTAAATCATAGAACTGTACATTTTAAAGAGAGAATGTGGCATATGTGAACTGTATTTCAATCAAGCTGCTATCTCAAAATTCAGTGCTTTGAACATTCCTCTTTGTGAACAGTCACATTAAAGAATGCCTTTTGGCAAGCTTCCATTTCACAGAACATGTTTCCTTAAGGCCCCATATCACACACACAGAACTGCATGAGCTTGTATTCATCACCTGTGCAGCCATAGTTATAGATGTTGAAAGTCAGCGTGTCCATGATGTTCTTTAATCGCTTTATGAGAATGGAGTCAGGCAGCGACTTCTTAAGTGACAACCCAAAAACATCTAAGAAGGCCGTCAGGGAGTACTGATACATGGCGTTCACAAGGGCCATCTCGGACAGGACAAAGAAGAGGATGGCCCCCCTCCTGGCAGCTGGCCGGTAGCCATCTCGTAGCCTGTCAATGTCCAGGGCCGTCTTCTCTGCCAGCCTGAGCTTCTCTGATACCTGAAGAAAAGGCACAAGTTACCCTGGAAACAGGAAGGCTTATGAGAATAGGCAGAGGGCAGGAGTGGCAGGGGATGGCAAAGCTTTGAAAGCCACCAGGGACTGTGGGGACCGATGCAGTCCGTATTTGGGCTGACTCCACTCACCCACGCCCTCTTCTTCATTCCCAAGGACTTGCCTTCCCTTTTCCTTCCGTATGTGGGCTGCACCCCAACTCCAGAGGAGGAGCATGTAACCCAGGCCCAGCCAATCAAAGCCTGGCATCCCTAAGTGGTGGGATTGGTTTGGGGTAGGCAGGTGACGTAAGAGACTCTTAGGACCTTCATGATAGGGAGAGAAAAATATTCTCATTTATCCCTTTGGACTTGAACCTGAGAGAACATGAGGCTACATGTGGTCTTGTGACCCTGGGAGGAGTGAGAAAAGAATGAAGACAACCCAGCAGAAGGCCCAGCCCAGAAACAGAAAGAAACCAAGACTCAGTGATATTTTTTCAAGTCCCAGATCCAGCCCTGCCAGAAGCTATCTCTGAACTTTCCTGCTTTTTAAGCTAATAACTTCCTTTCTGATGTAAGCCAGGTAGGACTGTGTTTCCTATCTCTCTCACTTGAATCAGGCTGACTTGATGCACAGGGATCCCTCGGGCACCTTTAAGGACACCCCTCCTCACAGCACACCTCAATAGACGTGGCCTTTTACTCATATCATCAAGCAAATTTTCAGGTGATTCAAAGCCTGAGCCCGATGAGGGACAGGCAGATGGTCCTCAACGCTCGGCTATTGTATACTAAGGCCTGTGACCATGAATGAGCCCCTGTGATCACAGAATCTGATTTCCTCATTGAGCAGATGAGGAAACAGGCACTCCAAGGGCACATCCGTTCCCTCCCAACCCCACTTGAATTTTCTTTCCACTGTAGTTTCTACCTCTGTGGCTTTAGACTTGGTCTCCTCCAAGGTCTGCACCAGCTCCACATTGTCCAGCATGTTCCCCGTGGAGGTTGCCAGTTCCCGGAGGAGGGAATCCTCCAGGTCCTTGAGCAGATTCTTATTCTCACTGGTCTCCTGGATGAGGTGCTCCCTCTGCTCTTCCAGCTCCCGCCTCTCGTAGGCCACCAGCACACTCAGAAGCTGGTCCTCCAGGCCCTTCAGTGTGACTGTGGGAACAATGACAGCCACTCACAGCCTGTGGTCCCTGCTAAGCTGGTCAGTGTGTCTATACCAGCACCACCAAGCAGGACAAGCTGAGGGTGGGTCTAAGCCTACATATCAGAGGCACAGGGACTCACATCCTACTCTAAAATCACTCTAAGGCCAGGTGCAGGGGTGCACACCTGTAATCCTAGTACTCTGAGAGGCCAAGGCAGGTGAGTCACCTGAGCTCAGGAGTTTGAGACCATCCTGAGTAAGAATGAGACCCCTTCTCTACTAAAAATGGAAAAACTAGCTGGGCATTGTGGCAAGTACCTACAATCCCAGTTACTTGGGAAGCTGAGGCAAGAGGAGCCCTTGAGCCCAAAAGTTTGAGGTTGCTGTGAGCTATGACATCACAGCACTCTACCTAGGGCAACAGAGTGATACTTTGTCTAAAAACACAAATCACTCTAAAGCAAGAAAGTGACAAACATCAGACAGTAAAACAGTGACACTGCTTTGCAGAGTATGGAAAGAGTTCAAACACAGTAAAATTAAATGAGGGCTCCTATATATCAGGCGACTGTAAAGTACACCCACATCTCACACACCTATTTAAGCAGCTATGTGACAGGCCAAGAAAATGTGAGAGGTGCTATCCCATTCCTATCAGAATTCAATTGAGAGGAAGGAGAAAAACCCAGGCTCATGATATACACTAAAATATACAAATACAGGATAATCTCCTGGCCAAGCAGACAGAGGTCTGCCACACTCCAAGTGTAAACACACAAGCCTACGGTCCAGCCTCAAGACTATGTAGCTCATGGCCTTCCAAATGCCCCAACCCTTCTGGGGTCTGCTTAATCATGAAGAGCTGACGAGTTAAGTTGTGACTACCGGAGAATGATCTGGGGATGCTGAGTGAGAGGACGTGCCATGAAAGCCTGCATCTGAGACTGGTCGCTGTGGTAACCAGGTTGATTTGCAGTTGGGGCTCTACCCATCCTCACCGGTATAATTGATCACCATAGCTTTCCCAAACACTGAGGGGGAATATCTGGGATTGGCCATCTTGGTGTTTAGATACAGCCTGAAATTTAAATCATAGTCAACTTCCTTGTCTCCTAGTATAATAAACTGCCGTCCTTGGGTGACTTTTATATTTTTTTCTAAGACGTTATCAATCACAGGATCAATGTATTCATCAACATCGTGGAACAGGAAAGGAGTCCCATACTTTATGGACATCTCTAGCTGCTTGAGGAAGTCAGGGTCATTAAAGGAAGCAACCTGTAAGAGGAAAAGCAGAAGGTGAAAGTCAGAGGGGGAAGGCCTTGTAAGGAGGGAGATAATGAGTCAGGAACTTGAGGGACTTGGAGTAAAAAGAAGGCAGAGAAAAGCAAGGCCTACGACCCTATAAACCCATAAATCCGTGTGGTTCAGGCTCAGAGCAGCATCTCATTCACAGAGGGTGGCAAGGGGGAAGAAAGGATTTTACTTCACTCCCCCCTCAATAAGCTATAATCCTTCCTCTTTAAGAGACAGGGTGGGAGTTGGAATCAGATTGGGGGCTAGGATTGGCTGGCAATTTCACAACTCTCTGGCATGCTGAGGGAAGAGGGAGGTCTAGGGATATTCTTACATTTAGAGTAGCTGTCCCACTATTGCTATAAGCGAATGTCAGAAGCAGATGTTCCCCTGACCATGGAACCTAAAGGAGCTTCCCCAACAGTAGGTTAAACACACAGGACCAAGGACTAGAAAGCATAAGGAAAAGGTAAAACTGAAAATCATTAATTTATTCATTAGTTGAGCAAAAAGTGATTGGGCCCCAGCAATTCCACTCTTAGGTATATACCCAAGAGAATGGAAAACACGTCCACATAAAAACTTGTACATGAATGAATGTTCACAGGAAAATCATTCACAATAGCCCAAAAGTGGAAACAACTCAATTATCCATCAACAGACAAGTAGATAAACAAAATGTGACAAATCCACACAATGAACATTCAGCCACAAAAAGGAATGAAACACTGATTATGCTACAACACGAATGAACCTCGACAAGATGCTAAGCAGAAAAAAGGCAGGCACAGAAGGCTGCTTATTTGTCTGAGTCCAGCTATATGAAATGTCCAGAATAGGCAAATCCTAGAGAAAAAGTAGATTAGCTGTTGTCAGAGGCTGGGAGGAGGCGGCTGGAAGGATTGGGTGGGGTGATGGCTAAAAGATATATATAGCTTTTCTTCTTGGGGTGAAAAATGTTCTGAAATTGACTCTGGTAGTTATAAAACTTCATGAATAACTAAAAACCACTGAATTGTGTGTTACTGTCACCCCTCTGTCTCCTCCTCCCCAAAGTAGCTCCAAAAAATAGCCTGTAGGCTGGGTGATGTGGCTCACACCTGTAATCCTAGCACTCCGGGAGGCCAAGGTGGTTGGATTGCTTGAGCCCAGGAGTTCGAGACTAGCCTGAGCAAGAGTGAGATCCTGTCTCTATTTAAAATAGAAAAACTAGCTAGGCATTGTGACAGGTGCCTGTAGTCCCAGCTACATAGGAAGATGAGGAAGGAGAATCGCTTGAGCCCAAGAGTTTGAGGTTCTTATAAGCTATGACCCTACAGCACTCTCTCTACCCAGGACGACAGAGTGAGACTCTGTATCAAACAACAACAAAAAACAGCATGTAGCGTGAGGGCTACCAAGAAGAAGGAAGGCAAAGCTGACAGCAGTGCAGTCTTCACCTTTACGGTGCCCAGAGCTTGGGGGGGGGGGATGCAAACGAGAGTAAAATTCAAGGTGGGTGGTGCCTCCCTGGAACACTCAGAGGGTGGGAACAAGGAGAGGGTGGGCCCCACTTGGGGGTCAGGTGGTAACATTTCAGCTTGCCCTGATGAAGGCACTGAGGAGCTGGAAGGGGGCCTTCCCTGGAGAAGGGGCAGCAGGGCAGAGGAGGGGCCATACCCACCCGCAGGTTGTTTTTCTCCTCTTTCCTCTTTATCCAGTTGAGAGCCTGTTGCTGGGGGTCGATACAGAGGGGGAAGCGGCTGGCACGGGTGGTGAGGATGCCGTTTTGAATCGACAGCTCATCAGGGGGCAGCCCCTGGGAGCCCCACCTGAAAGGGACAGCCACAGGGATATTTATTTTTCTCATCAAGTTATGAACCAAGGGCTATAGGTGGGAGGACTGGCCTTCTAGCATAATCTATCAATCAGCCCAGGCTATTCAACCCTCCTGAAACTCCAGGAAGCAGAGCTCGGGGCTGGATCTGTAGCTCACCCGGCTATTTCTGTGCAGTCATGCCAACTGTAGCCCTTGCTAGGCCCCCCAAGCTGTTAGCCTGCCCCCAGGGTGACACCCTGTACAAAGTCACCTCAGCTCACTGGCTCAGAGGCCCCACAAACCTGCTGATCTCAACATCATCAGTGAGTAGGCTTTCTAGCCGGAAAGGCTGGCTCAGGGGAATGTCTCGCTCCAAAATGTCATTTTGCCAAATCTGATTGACCATCTCATTTCGAAACTCCCAGGTGAAGGCACCTTCATAGCTCAGGAAGGCAGCACAGAGAAGGCAGTCCCCCAGCAGCTTCACACGCCGGTGCATGAGCTCATCCAAGTCCTTCAGCCACCTGGTGCAAGAGAGGAAGGCTGCAGTGAGCAGTTGCCTCTGGTCACAACCAAAAGGAACATTCTAGAAGGACGTTGCTAACAGGGCTAAGATGAAACATTTTTGAGCTATTCTTTCTTCATAAAGAACAGAGATCACCAGCTCATTCTATAATTTCCCACCCCAGTGACCTAGTGTTTTGAAAGACTTGGTTCAACTTTAGAGCTCGACAGAGCCCAGCATTTAGCAGGGGGCTCAGGAAATGTTTGTGAGACTCATTTTGTCTCAAAGCTATTTATTTAGTAATCACATTGTTTCCAAACACTTAATTAAAGACAAGTAAATAAGCCTAGCAGAGCTAACAAGCTCGGGCCTCACTTCACAGATACCTACCCAAGATAAAAGGAAGTGCATGTTTCCTTTGGAGTCTTCTAGTAAATGTCCAAGGTCTTTTAGGTTTAAGAAATATTGAAAACTATTTCCCACGTGCAAACACTATTTTCTAATATTTTCTTTTTTATTAAAAGAAGGATATGACTGAATCCAGTGTTGTTTTTTTAAAATATATTTACAGATGCAACATTGGAAACTATCCTCATACCCAGTAGATCAGCTACAGCCACATGCCCTTACCGTAAGTATCAAGCAGCCCCACCCACTTAAGAGTGAACACGCCACTGGGGCACTTAGCTGGCATCTGTGCAGAGAGATGGATTCTTCCCTCAGACTCCTCCAGAATGGACCCAGAGGCTAAAGATCACCAAGAAGGAGCACTGCCGAAAGCAAGGCCAATCTGCTCAGTGCTTCGGGTTTCCTGTCTCCACACTTATACTTCTGCCTCCCAACCCTAAGATCACTTAATAAGTAACACTCAGTACCTAATAAAAACAGAGTCTATACAATGTCCATTAGCCACTATCAGCCTGGTAATAAGAAAACAAGAACTTGTCACGTGCTTTTCAATGAAAATGCAATGTGCAATAAACATAGCTAGAAATTCAGCCAGGGACGTCCATTGATAAGCCATAAAAGGTGGGCTCTTGAACCACACTGACCTGACATTTTCCGATCCCAGACCTGAGATGAGCTTGTCAGCAGCAATCAGCCGCCTCTCCATGATTTCAGCTTCTTCCTGCAGCTTTTGCTTTTCCAGTATGGCTTCCTCATATTTGGCACCCAAAGCTTCCAGTTCTTTCTGGATAGTTGCCAATTCATTCTGGATCCTTTCTAGTTCTCGTTTAGTTAGGTAAAAATTCCGCTCTAGCCTGGCCACCTAAGTGAAGACGATTGGCACAACGCTAGGGAAAAGAACTGTAAGGGGCAGGGCTCAGGGGCAGGGCGTGTATCCACATGAATGACATCTGTGCTCTAGGGTCACCGTGGGCTATATTGACACTTGTGGCCTCTTAGTTTTCTTTTCAACTATTTGTAACAAAAGCTCCTAAACCCAAGTTAGCAGACAGTCTCCTTTTCATGTGTACAGAGGCCACCTTAAGATGATTCTGTGACTCTAAGTGAAAACTTCAAAAGACTACACTGAAGACAATATTTTCTTTGATTTCTGTTCTAAGTTTTCTGAACTATGTAATTCTAAGCTATGAGATCTGGGAGGCCAAGGCAGGTAGATTGCCTGAGCTCAGAAGTTCGAGACCAGTTTGAGCAATAGCGAGACCCTATCTCTAAAAATAGGCAGGTGTTGTGCTTGGCACTGTAGTTCCAGCTACTCAGAAGCCTGAGGCAAGAGGATCACTTGAGCCCAAGCATTTGAGGTTGCTGTGAGCTATGACACCACAGCACTCTACCAAGGGTAACAAAATGAGACTGTGTCTCAAAAAAAAAAAAGACAGTATCAAAATATGACTCAAAATGATCAAATCAACCTTATTCTTTGTGTTTTGTGTTCTACATGTTATTTTAACCCAGCTGTTTTCAACTGGAGCTGATTTTGTCTCCCAAGAGACATTTGGCAATTTCTGAATATCACAACTTGGGAGGGAGAAGGATGCTACTGGCATCTAGTGGGGCGAGGCCAGGGTGCTGCTGCGTATCTACAGTACCCAGGACACCCCCACTTTAGCAAAGAATTGCCCCGCCCCAAATGTCAATGGCACATGGTTGAGAAACTCTCCTTTGACCCCAGAAAACAACTTTAATATCTTTTGTCCCACATTTTCACACATAATCTGAAAATCTTTTGTTCTCTCGGGTTCTCTCCATCTACATTATACCTAAATGAGAGTTATACTTTTATTGGGGTAGAGAGAGGAATTTTTTATGCTGTTTAAAGCCAGAACCTTGCCAGAACATGTTCATTCTCTTGGCAGCAGTGTGCCAGTCTTACAGATGGGCAATACCTTGTCTCTCTTGGGCTTGATTTCTCTGAAAACATCACAGTAACCCATTACAGCTTCAACAAATTTCAGCATTCCCAGCCCGGCTTTGCTGACAGCTTCCATTTCTTCGATTGTGGTGTTCAGAGTCCTCAAGAGGCCTAAAGTCAAAGATGCAATTGTTTTCATGAGGCAAGCTTCACTTTGTGCCTGTGGACAAAGTAAGTGTAGCAAGTTCCTTATTCCTCAGTGACCTTGTCAGCAGAATCCAGAATGCCCCTATGAACATCAATGTGAGGCCCAACCTAGATGGGTAAGCGAATATTTGAGATGTGAATATCCTGCCACCCGGAACATTCTATGACACCCAGCAGCCCTGGGGACCCAGGATGTAATAGGGGCACCAAGGTAGCTCAGCATAGGCAGCTAACGGGGATTTGCAGGCCATTACCTATCATCTGTCACTTCCACCTGTGCACGTACCTCAGGAATAATTGCACGTAAGTGGAAACCCACCCAGTCTACACTCAGAGAGGTCATTGCCTTGGGTTTTTGTAGTTGTTGTCATTGTTTGTGTTTAGTTTACTTTGGTTTTTAAGAGGCTAAAACCAAGATTTAATAATAAGCCTCTAAACAAATTGTCAAATACAACATGAACTTGTATTGCTGTTCACAAAGGATAACATTATTCTGCCTAGCTAAACACCTGGTAGGGTCAGGGATTAGGCTTAAAGGAGCCTGGAGTTCTGTAACCAAAGATGGAGGGGCTGGCTGTGGGCCATGCAGTCAGTCCTCTCTCCCCGAGGCCCCATGGACCTAGATAAGACTTTATACTGACAAGAGCAGCAAGGGGAGAAGTCAAGGTTAGACCACCTCTTGGCACCACTGTGTGCATTGCACAGAAGACAGACCAGGCTGGGTTCCAATGAGAAGATCTTATCTGCTGACTGGAGAACTAGAGCTAGTGTGAACCAGGCATACAGTGGGTATCAGCCCTACTACCTGCCCCCAGCCATTCTTCCTCTGGAGACAGTCAGTCTCCTGTTCTCTCCGCAGGGCCTCAGTGGTACCATCTGACCACAGGGAGGGCCTGCCTGCCGTAAGTCCCTTCCTTGCCCGCCATCCCTGTCCCAGACCAAGACGCCAAATCAAGATCCACTCTGACTATTCACATATTCAACCAAACTCACCTTTGATATTTTTAACCTGGCTCTGGGAAATTGAATCAAAATCAATCTCCATCAGAGACCTTAGGAAATTTGGATCAGACATCATGCCTTTGGCGGTTTTCCAGTTGAGCTCTTTGTACCCTTTTATGATGAGGATGCACTCGCAGACCGTCTGCACCTGCTTCGGGGGCTTAGCAAATGACCTGGCAGGGAACAAAAGCGCACACGATAGACCCTGGATGTGGCAGGAGCTGTCCTGGAAGAGCTCCGGGGAAAATGGTCACCCAGAAGTCATTCACTAGAGGTGATGCTGCATGGAAACAAAGGAAGCCAGATCCCAGCACAGACTGGGTTCCTGCATAGGAGGATCCCTGAGGACAGGGACAGGGTCTCCTCTCAAAGTTAGCTGGGCACCAGGGTCATGGACGGGGGTCACTAAAGCACACATCCAGGCCGCCCCTGGAGCCAGGGTGGAGCCTGAGAATCTGTGTCTTAATTACACCCTGGGGTGACTCCCCAGACTCTAAATGGTGGCTGCTGTCATTATCATCATTATCGTTAACATCACCATCATTTTTCCCTGATTACTAGATGAAGAAACGGGGCTCTGAGCACTTGGATGATAGCCTGGGAGGCCTTAGGTCCCAACGTCGAGGCCTCTTTCCAGGCTACATTGCCCCCATATTGTTTTCTTTGGCTTTGATGAAGTGAGCCCATTGCTGTTTCTCCAACACTCAGATGCCCTGTGTCCTTGACCCTCCAGAGAACCGGACCCCTACAGGACCTGCAGACATCCTTGGGGCAAAGGCCTCCCAGAGAGCATACCCACGCGCTTCCCACTGCCCAGCAAAGCCCACAAAGGCCATGAAGAGAGACAGAAGCAGAAGGAAACTGATGCAGAAAAGGCAAAGAAAAAAAAGGAAAAGACGGTGAGAAGAGAAGGAAATGGAGGCCCCAAAGTGTGTGTATGTGGCATTTGGAACACAGCTTGTAGGCCAGGCCTTAGTGTCCTACTCCAGCAGGAGGCTGGGGGAGCCACAAAAGGAAGGGGAAATAGAAAGACAGAGACACGAGTCAGAGAGACAGAGAAAGACAGAGCAAGGCAGAGACAAAAAGACAAAGGGAGAAGAGGGAGAGGAAGAGAGAAAGAACGAGGAGACAGCCTGAGCAGACAGCAGTCTGGAGACTTTCTGCAGTAGGCACCCCCAACCCTTCTGGCCCTGGATCCCCTCTACCACACACAGACAGGGGAGGAGAGAGGGAACCACACAGCAGAAGGACAAGCCAGGGCACCAGCCAGGACGGAGGACACCCAGACTTCAGCACAAAGCCAGACAATTAAAGTAATGGCCCTGAGTCACCAGGGAAAGGTTCAGTTACGCCAGCATTTATGAAAGCTGGCAGTGCTGTCAGCTGTCTTTATTTAGTTATTTATTTTTTGAGACAGAGTCTCAAGCTGTCACCCTGGATAGAGTGCTGCGGCATCACAGCTCACAGCAACCTCCAATTCCTGGGCTCAAGCGAGTCTCTTGCCTCTGCCTCCCAAGTAGCTGGGACTACAGGCACCCGCCACAACACCCGGTCATTTTTGGTTGCAGCTGTCATTGTTGTTTGGCGGGCCCGGGCTGGATTCGAACCCGCCAGCTCAGGTGTACGTGGTTGGCGCCTTAGCCCGTTGAGCCACAGGCACTGAGCCTGTCAGCTGTCTTTAAAAGGCTCCCTTCAGGGTTGAGGAAAGCCAGGCCCAAGCCACTGCCCTTTGAATGATCAGGGGTAGAAAGAATCAGGGAGATATTTTCAGATATAAGACAGAATGAGCCCTAGCCTGTGTGGTAGGGTCCTAGGCCTTGGGCAGTTTAGGAACCAGCCATGGGTCTCAGTTTTCCCATCTGTAAAGTGGGGGCACCAAACCAAAACCTTCCAGCTCCAAAATCTTATGTGTCTGTGAAAGTGAAGTTCTGTGCTATCAGCTTACACACAGAGCCTTGGATCCTCACTTATCCAGAAACCATTGCAGTCCCTCGTACTGGTTAAGAGGGGTGTTTGAAATATCGAGTTGCAAGTCAAAGAAGCAGAGATATCTCTGTTTCATTTGATGCCTTTTTTCTATCACAAAACACACTCAGGGATAAGAGAGAGAGGAAAATGCATTGCCCTCTTACTCCCACCTCCTACTACGCCACCCCAGACACACCAACTATCCTTGCTTTTCTCTCAGGCCACCCCTCTGGCCTCCATGACCAGGACTAGGTCAGGTCCATGTTGTCCACTAACAGAGCAGCAAGGACTTTTCCTTCCTAACGTCATACACCATTGAACCACACACGGGACTCCTGAAACAGACCATCGGCTCCGTGCAGTGAGGTGCTGCCTGCCTGGCTCACTGCCAGTATGCCCCAGTAATGACAGACTGAAAGAAAGGAAGAAAAGTAAAATCAAAAGCCGGTGACAAAGGGAGCCCTTTATCCTTTTTCAGTGGAGAAGCATCCACTTCTAACCCTCATTAGCCCTCATCTGCCTGCCTTAACAGTTAATGATCTTCGCAAAGGGAACTGCATATTAAAGAAAGGAAGTGCTTTTTTAAGGAATTAATGGATTACGAAATTGCCCGGATGTAAGTGCTGGCTCATGTGCCTAACATCCAAATGACCTAAAGAGAGCCGGAGTGTAGCCATGTGGAAAGAGCAAAGTGGGACTCACATGGGACCCTGGGAATGAAATCACCAAGAGATAAAAGATGTAAATATAAAAAACTAAACCATAAAAATTTAATGAAACCACAGGGAAATTATTTTACAATCTTGTCATGGTAAGGCCTAACTATGATACAGTATCTAAAAACCATAAAATAAAATACTGCTACAATCCACCACATAAAAATAAACATACATGGCAAACACACACACATACAAACCGCATCAACAAAGTCAAACTGCCATGATAAGCTGGTTAATTATTTGCAACTCGCATGATGGAGTTGTATAAAAAGCCCCTGGAAATGGATAAGGGGAAAAAGCAACAATAATTAACAGCAACCCAACATAGAAACGGACAAAGCACTAAACAGGTCATGAAAGAGGAAATACACGTGACTTTGATACACATTTTTCCATATATGAAAAAAAAGGCTAGTTTCACTCATAAGAGAAATGCAAATTAAAACTGCACTAGCAATGCTCTTCAGCAGCAAAAAGCCAAGTGTTGGATAGCGCCCCCTGTTGGTGAGGCTCTGAAAAGGCAGGTACTACACATTTGGGTTGGAGGTGAGTGTAAATTGGCTCCATCCTCATGGAGTAGAGGGGATTAGGCAGCAGCTATGGGCATTCGGACTGCACGCTCCCTTGGACCCAGCAGTCCCACTTCCAGAAATGTATCCCAGTTGGGTAGCCTTGCCCAACTGCATAATGAAACATGATCAAGTTAATTCTTTGCCACATTATTTGCAAAGGTGAAAGACTGGAAACAAGCTAATGGTCCTCAGTAGGGATAGTTAAATAAATCACAGCACAGCCACACAGCGGGATGTGATGGGGATGTTTTAAAATACTGGGGAAGTTAATAACATATTGACATGCAAAATATCTTCAGACTATATTGCTAAGCAGAAAAGATGCAAAACAGATGGGTAGTTGTTAACTTTTATGTATTTCTACATAAAAGGCAGGCAAAGAGGGGCGGCACCTGTGGCTCAAAGGAGTAGGGCAGTGGCCCCATATACCAGAGGTGGTGGGTTCAAACCCAGCCCCGGCCAAAAACAGCAAAAAAAAAAAAAAAAAAAAAAGGCAGGCAAAGAGGATCTATAGGTATCCCTTGCTTTCTGAACCAAAGTCAGGAACTGAAGAGACCCACGTGTATCCAGTTACCTTGATCTTGCGCAAAAACTCTCTGGACAGATACATGAGAAACAAATGGTGGCGGTTACCTGCTGCAAGCAGGGAGGCGAACAGAGCTGGGGGAAGATGTTGGAAGGGGGCTTTCCAGGTATGCCTTTTTGATGCTAGAACCATGGTAACAGCTAATGTTTGCACAGCCTAGCACAACTCTGAGAGCTCTTCAGATCCTAACAAAGATCCTGATGTCCAGGCATGGTACATCCTGGACCACGTACATCCAAAGATGCTGATGTACAGGCTCCGCCTCTAATCCCAGCACTTTAGGCAGGCTGAGGTGGGGGGATCATTTGAGGCCAGAAGCGCAGAATTGGCTTGGGCAACGTAGTGAGACACCATCTCTACAAAAAAGTTTCAAAATTAGCCAGGCATGGTAGCATGTGCCTATAGTCCCAGCTACCTGGTAGGCTGAGGTTAGAGGATCACTTGAGCCCAGGAGTTCAAGGTTATAGTGAGTTATGATCCCTTCATCTCACTCCAGCCAGGATGACAGAACAAGACTCTGCCTCTTACCAAAAAAAAAAAGAAGAAAGAAAGAGGAAAAACCTTGATGTGGTAGAGACAAGTACCATCCACATTTTACAAATGAAGAAACTGAAGCACAGAAAGTTTAGGCGACTTGCCAAAGGTCACACAACAGAGCCATGCATGAATGTGTTACCTGTTCTGATGACATTTAAAAAAATTACTCCTTTGAGGCCGTAGGCTACTTTAGCTTTGTCAAGGCAAACTGTCCATAATAAGTGCAGGGCACACATGTCAAGCTCTCCAGTGATCCCACAGCAGGCCTCTCCCACTCTTCCCCTAGGGGTCGATAAGGAGACTCAAGACACTTCTCTTCAAATAAATCTTCTTCAAAAATTCTTCCCACCTCTCTCCTCTTACAATGTTTTTATGCTGCTGACCTGAGAGGGGTGTCCATAATCATGTGACTGGTAGTTGGGTATTTCCTCTGAAAATGTATGTTGATGATATATGCTCCTGCTCAGCATGGCGTTCACTTAGATTTTGTCCTGGAAACTCAGTCTAAACTGCCAACACACAGCGTTGAAATTTTAAAATGTTCATCCTTGTACTTTTGTTGTCCCTAGACTTTGCAGAATACTACCATGAAATAATGACTTCTTGCTGACCTCCCAGGAATAATTCAGGTCCCCTGTCTTAGAATGAGCTGAATTCTGTGTTCAATTTCACATACATTTCACTAATAAGAAAACAAGGACACAGCCTTCAACAGGGAGTGCTGCTCAGCACATAGAACAGAGAAGCATGGAGAACCAGTATTGTTCCGCCAGGAGACTGTGACAGAAAGTCAGCTACCAACCTGGAAACAGTAGTGTCTCCCAGCTGTGAGACCTGCCTGTGGGGCCACAGGGATGATTCTCCTTCCAGAAAGAAGCATGCAATGAAGAATGATGGAAGGAGAGAGCAGGGGCTCCCAGGCCTGGGGAATTCAGTGCAGAGCCAGGCAACAGGGGGCTGGGCAGATGGGACAGTGTCCCTTTCTAGGACTTCACTTGCGCCACTAAGTTTATCATTAAAATCCAGTATTGGTGGCTGGGGGAGACCAGTCCACAAGGGGGGAGTGCATACATCTGCCCCACACCAGATCCCTCATCCTGACAGCAGACAGAACCTCTGGTTGTAGGGGATGGAGACATTCACATCGATTTGCAGATGGGGACACAATAATGACCCAGCCTTCCACCTCTAGAAAGCCTGTTTCCTAGAAATGGATCAGGGTGTTGCCCATCCAGCCTTGGTGTGTGGCTCAGGTTTGCTGCACTATTTTCAGCAGAGCATGGCCCCCATTCTGACCAACCTGCTGTGGTTTAGAGCAGATGCTTGTTTCTGTGAAGAGAAACACCTCCCCAATCACCAAAACACCATTCTGGAGCCTCCTTCTGTGGTCTGGGGTCCAGGCCAGCAGCCTTGCTCCCTATAGCTGGGGGCAGCTACCTGGAGCCTGGGCCTCACCGTCCTCATCTGCAAATGACAGCAACAGTGGTGCCTCCAAGGAGAGTGCTCAGCACATGGTGTGAGCCCTTCCCAAGTGCTACAAAGGTGGTGGCCAAGGTACACTGGGAGACTGCCATTGCCTACCTGATCTCAGTCACGTCCGACTTGTCCAGCTTCTGCAGCTCCAGCTTGGCAGCCTCTAGGATGGGCATGACCTCAGCAAGGGCTGTTTCAGCCTCCGCCTTCTCCACTGCAATGATCTTGTTCTGCTCCTCTATCTCCATGGCCTTCTCTTCTGCGAGCTTCTTCTTTTCCTCCGCTGCAAGAGGAGAGGGAGGTCAGGAAAGCTACTGGGTGCGGGGAGGGTGCGCTTACGGGTCCTGGATCGAGGCAGAGTGTGGTCCTCAGGTCAGCATGTGCCCTGGGCAGGGGTCTGGGGAGCTCTGGTCAACAAGGCATCCCTAAGCTTTCCTGGTCGGACAGAAATCCTTACTGGGTCTGGGGCCTGGACTCCGACCTTCCTCAACTGACCCCTGTGACACCCTCACTCTACCGCATGGCAGGCCACATGGCTCTAACAGCCCCAACCCCCCGCACCAGTGTCAGCTGAGGGCACAGCGGCTGCCCTTCCTGCTTCCCGGCTCTCGATGATCCCCTGCTATGTCCACTCAGGCCCAGCTCAAGAACCTGCCCCTCTGTCACTCTCTCTCTCATTGTTCTGGTTACTTCATGGCACTAATCACACCCTGCTTATTGGCCTGTTTATTGTCTGCGCTGTCCTCACTGGGATGTAAGCACCTCCCGAAGGCTAGAACCCAGACCTGGAATAGGGCTGGCTCACATTAGGTGCACTGAGCTGGATATTGCCCCTCCCCCAAAGGCATGTCCACCTGGAGCCTCAGAATGTGACCTAATTTGGAAAGAAGGTCTTTGTGGATATAATTTGTTAAAATGAGGTCATACTGGCTAGGGTGGACCCCAAATCCAATGACTGGTATCTATCTGAAAGGTCATATGAAGACACACAGGGAAAAAGTTCACGTGACGATGGAGGCAGAGATCACAGTGATGCACCTACAAGGACAGCCACTAGAAGCTGCAAGAGGCAAGACATGATTGCTCTCCAGACTTGTGTCTTCAGAACTGTGAGAAATAAATGTTTGGCAGCTGTAGGACACTGACGCAGAAGGTGGTCCATAAACACGTGCCTGGGGTGCTAAGGTAGCAGGTTGCCAGCTTCGTGCTGGAGTCTCCCAGATTCCCAGAATGGACAAGGGCCTGCAGCCTAAGATGAAACCCAAACCCAGCGGTTCTCGACCTGTGCGTCGCAACCCCTTTGAGCTGTATTAAAGCTTTGTGACATTAGGAAGGTTCAGAATCACTACCCAAACCGAAGGCAGCAGAGCCAAAATGCAGAATCCCATTAATACATTTGAGCCTCTAGATCCAGCTGTGTTTGAAGCCAGCCAGCCTCCAAATCAATGCATTTCCATTTTTGCTTATGTTACTTTGAGCTCACTTTCCAACATTTGCAACCAAAATAGTACTAATAGGCACAGGCACACTGGAAACAGTGATCCCAGAGGAAGCTGCCTTCAAAATTTCAAGAGCAAATTGCCCTTGGACAAAGAATGATGGTGATAGGGAAGGGAAGACAACAACAGATGGGAGAGCCATTAAAGGTGGCAAACAGGTCACCCTCAGTCCACACTGCAGCCTGGGCATTGGGGGAGGGGCTTCTTTGTCACAGCTTCTTCTTTTTTTTTTTTTTTTTTTTGCAGTTTTTGGCCGGGGCTGGGTTTGAACCATCACCTCCAGTATATGGGGCCAGCACCCTACTCCTTTGAGCCACAGGTGCTTCCCTGTCACAAGCTTCTTTAAGGTAGTCTCCTTCAGTTCTCCTGCCTCCCTATGGTGATACCTGATGTGAAGTTGATATCCAGTCGGTATCTGTTGACTGGACGGATGAAGACATGAAATAACAGCATCCTTCGAGACACATTTCAGTCTAGTTTTACATCCAGAGCATGCAAGTTCAGCAGGGGTTTCTGCATACTCATATAAATCCACATAGTGAACACTTGGGAATACAGACTTTTTAAAAGAAGACTATTGCAAAGAGGAGCTATGCAAGAATGAGGCATTTGATCAAAGTTCTGGGAGAAGAAACAATGGCCAGGAAGAGAGTTTTCTTTAAGCAAAGCAAAGTGAGTCACATGGCATGAAGAAATAATGTTGTGAGTACAAAACAGGTGTCCTGAGAAATGAGCTGGGCCAGATGACACAGAGGGGTTGACAGGGACCCTTCTTGGCCTCGCTGAGCATTCAGCATTAAAATAGGCAGCAGGGAGTTGCCAGGAATTACAGGGAGGAATCACTATCAGTTAAGTTGCTTTGGCTACAAGCAACAGAAACTAATAATGGTCAAGTTAAGACAAATGAGAATCTGTTGTAGGAGACAGAGCAGCTCATAGAAGTGGAAGATGCTGAAAGACACAAATGAGGGAGCTCCAGGGATCTGGGCGTAGACACCAAATAGATGCACAGTCTCTTGCCATTGCTGACACGGAATAAATGAAAACAAATTCTCTCGAGCCGCATTTTGGCTAATCCAAAATGTGCAGGCCAGAGTCTCGGCACCTGTGGCTCAACCGGCTAAGGCACCAGCCACGTACACCTGAGCTGACGGGTTCGAATCCAGCCCAGGCCCGCCAAACAACAATGACGGCTGCAACCAAAATGTGCAGGCCAGGAGAATCATCTAATTGGCTGTCAGGGTTGGAATAAGTCCATCCCAATGGCACACAGGGGGAATTGGGGAGAGGCAGTTTGCCAAACCCAAATTGGGGGTGCTATCACCAGAGTGGTAGAAAGTGTATCCTGTGCAGAGGGCCTGGTGCAGTTACAATGGAATTAAACCAAGATTATACTTAGAAGCAATATGTATGATCTAGAAGGAGCAGGAAGAGAGGCAGGCAGAGCGGATGGCTTCTGAAAGAATCTGGGGATTCGCTGCACCAGGCGCAAATCAGGATTTTGATGATATCAAATAATGACAGAAAACAGAAGCCCACAGACTTGAGAGAAGGGTAAGAGGTAAGGCACAAAGGTACAGCTAGAGGAGCTGTCCAGTGTGAGGCATCTGTGGGAGCCAGACACCTTCAGAGAGGAACAGTACTGCTAAGCACAGCTGCTCAGCCAGGAACACCAAGTGCAGGGGCCCAAGAAGGAGCCTTGAAATAGCTTCAAGGAAACCCAAGAAAGCTCCACACAGAGGATGCTAAGGCTCAGTCATTTCAACCTCAAGCTATCAGTTCACTGACTCAATGAAGATCAAGAAACTGCCTTTTCCACACCCCATCAAATCCTCAGGCTGCCCACTCAGGGTCCTACGGATGGCAGAGTCTCAGGGTTTAGGAAGGAGGACAGGACTGGCTGCATAGGAGCTTGGAAAGAAACAGGAATCCAAGTGTCAAGGATCCCAAGCTCAGTGCCAAAAAGTGATTTCTCAAGGACAGTCCCAGTGGAACCTTGTTCAACTCAAGAGTGGGCCCACCCCAGCACTGCCCCTCACTCGCCTATGGTCGTGTTGGTGGAGATCTCCTCCAGCAAGGCCTCGCAGGCAGCAGACTTCTCTGCCAGCACAATCTTCTGTTCAGCCAGCTTTTGGTTCAGTTCATCCAGCTGAACAGTGGCCTCCTTCAGCTTGTCCAGGCCCCCCTCCAGACGTTTGCACTGAGCTGAGAAGAAAGAGTGTGCAGGGTTCATGGTCAAGGCCACTCTGAACACACCTGGGGAGGTAAGCACTCTGGTGCCCTAAGATTCATCAAATGTGGGCTCATCAAAAAATAGATCACTTTTAAGAGATGTCATGCATCCTTCAGTGCCTCCACTGCCACATGGGGACAGCACTGGTCAAAATGAATACATGTCTGAAAACAGCCAGTGCTGGAGCATTTTTTAAAAAGCACTTTCTCACAGAGCATGTTGCACTTAACAGTTATCTCTAATGAGATGAAAATGCAAAGCAGGGAGGGGGGAGGTTGGGTGGAGGGAGGGTAATTGGTGGGACCACACCTATGATGCATCTTATAAGGGTACATGTAAAATTTACTAAATGTAGAATATAAATGTCTTAACACAATAACTAAGGAAATGCTGTGAAGGCTATGTTAACCAGTTTGATGAAAATATTTCAAATTGTATATAAAACCAGCATATTGTACCCCATGATTGCACTGATGTACACAGCTATGAGTTAATAAAAAAAAAAAAAAAGAAAAAGAAAATGCAGAGCAACAAAGTGTATGGTCCAACACTGAGAATAAAAATAAGAGCATGCCAGGCAGCACCTGTGGCTCAGTGGGTAGGGTGCTGGCCCCATATACTGAGGGTGGCAGGTTTGAACCCAGCCCCAGCCAAACTGTAACAAAAAATAGCCAGGCATTATGGTGGGTGCCTGTAGTCCCAGGCAAGAGAATCGCCTAAGCCCAGGAGTTTGAGGTTGCAGTGAGCTGTGACGCGACAGCATTCTACTGAGGGAGATAAAGTGAGACTCTGTCTTTAATACAAAAAAAAAAAAGAGCATGCCCAGGGGTCCCCCCACATAGAAGATTACTTCAAAATACAAACTCCAAAATGTGCTTTGCTTGGCCTCAATCATGAACCTGCCTGATCTTGCTAAGAAATATCTGCCTCAAAAAAGACAGGTCCTTGAAGGCTTACTCGTAAATGATTTCTCTTAACTGTCCCATCACCAAGTCTTACCTATGTTATACTGAGTTTTCTCATCCAGTAATTTTGCATAGGTGTTAATAAAATCAAGGTAGTTCTTGGGAGTTACGTAGTTGCTACGTCTGAGTTTCTGCAGAAATTGTTTGCTGAATTGCCCCACGGACTCGTGAACCAAAACAACATGCTCTACCAGGTCTTCCATGTTTTCTTGTGGGATCAATGAGTTATCCCCTGAAGAGGAAGGAATGAAAAAGATGGAAAGAAAGGAAAACAGCAGTTCCTCAAGAAGTTATGTAAAACATTACCACATGATCCAACAACTCCACTCCTAGGTCTGTACCCCAAAGAACTAAAAATAGGGACTCGAGCAGATTCTGATATTATATTATATTCCGATATTTACAGCAGCACTTTTCACAGTGGCCAAAAGGTAGAAATTACCCTAGTATCTATAAACAGATGAATAAACACAGAAATGTGGTCCATCCACACAATGGAACACTGCACACCCATACAAAGGAATGAAGCACTGACGCAGGCTACAATGTGATAAGCCTTGAAAATAAAATGCTAAGTGAGAGAAGCCAGACACAACAGGACACACCCTGCATGATTTCACTTATATGAATTTCTACAATAGGCAAATTCATAAAGACAGAAAGCAGAGTAGAGGTGACCAGGGGCTGGGAACAGAGTTTCAGTTTGAGATGAATAAATAGTGTTGGAAATAGATCGTGGTGATGATGGCACAATGTTATAAATGTAATTAGTGCCAAATGTACACTTAAAAATGGTTAACAAGGAAAATTTTGCTGCATATATTTTGTGACAAGAAAACATGACTTTGAAAATTTTAATAAAGAAAGGAGAGAGAAGCTATTACTTATTGGTGACTTTTCTAGACCACAGCTGCCACCCAAGCTCCAGCAATTTCTCTGATAACAGAGAAAGCCAATCTTCCTTCCCACTAATAGGAAGATCTGTCTTCCCTAATGGCTAAGACACCACGGCAGAAGCGGACTGAAATCTCAGAGAGATCGACATGCCTAAACCTACCCCTGGGGGTGGGGTGGGCTTAGTCAGCCTTTCATTGTTGGACATGTATCGGACAAAAGGTGTGCCTTCCTATTAATCTGTTGAAAGAATGAATAATCACTTCCAGTGCCAAGACGACATGTCTCTAGTCACCTGAATATAGTTACCACAAGGCTGACTATGTCTCATATTAAAATGAAAGAAGGAAAAATTGACCAAAAGGGCAAATTCACATTCTGCAGAACTAAACTTGAGTTATATCATTAGCAAACCACAGTCAGAGGGCCAGTCTTACAATGTAATGAAAAACTCTGCCTCACAAATATCTATACTTTAGGACATAGTCATCCCAATCCAAATGAATATATTCTAAGGGAAAAAACTCTAAGCAAATTTCAAGCAGCATAATTTATGGCACTGAAACATGGAATACTGAAAGCAAATCCCACTGCTAATGCTGGAAATGGCAAACACACCTATGAAAACTAAGGCCCATCTCTCTCAGGTTTGGAAAACTGTGAACCAAAGGAAAATCCTCCACCACCTTTCTTTGTAAATAAAGTTTTATTGGAACACTGCCACAGCCATTCATGTACATAATATCTATGACCTCTCTCATGATACAAGTGCAAAACTGAACACAATAACTAAGAAAATGCCATGCTATGTTAAACAGTTTGATGAAAATATGTCAGATTGTAGTAAAAAAAACAAAGCTGGGGGCATCACCATACCAGATTTTAGGCTGTACTACAAAGCCATAGTGGTCAAGACAGCATGGTACTGGCACAAAAATAGAGATATAGACATTTGGAATTAAATAGAAAACCAGGAAATGAAACTAACATCTTACAACCACCTAATCTTCGATAAACCAATCAAGGATACACCTTGGAGGAAAGACTCCCTATTCAATAAATGGTGCTGGGAGAACTGGATAGCCACATGTAAAAGACTGAAACTGGACCCACACCTTTCTCCTATTACAAAGATTGATTCAAGATGGATAAAGGACGTACATTTAAGGCATGAAACAATAAAAATCCTCAAAGAAAGCATTGGAAAAACACTGGAAGATTTGGCCTTCATGAAGAAGACTGCTGTGGCAATTGCAACAACAACAAAAATAAACAAATGGGACTCAATTAAACTGAAAAGCTTCTGTACACCTAAGGAGACAACAACCAAAGCAAATAGACAACCTACATAATAGAAAAGGATATTTGCATATTTTGAATCAGACAAAAGCTTGATAACTAGGATCTGTAGAGAACTCAAATTAATCCGCAGGAAAAAGGCCAACAATCCCATATATTAATGGGCAAGAAATATGAATAGAACCTTCTCTAAATCCAAAATATAGAAAAAGAAGGAATACTACCCAACACATTCTATGAAGCAAATATCACCTTGATCCCTAAACCAGGGAGAGAGCCAACAAGAAAAGAAAACTATAGACCAGTATCACTAATGAATATTGATGCAAAAATATTTAACAAGATACTAACAAACAGAATCCAACAACACATCAAACAAATTATACACCATGACCAAGTGGGCTTTATCCCAGGGTCTCAAG
>CAUYON010113618.1:0-15654 GCA_963573935.1 Arctocebus calabarensis
GATTCATATATATTCAGAAATATTTTGATCATACTGTTACAGATATCCTTCATGGCATTTCCTTGATCACTATATAAAGACATTAATACTCTACCTTTAATAAGTTTCGCCAGTACCCTGCTAAGATGCACCGTAGGTGTGTTCCCTTTTCTTCTGCGTTCACTCACACTCATCCCACCCAAGGCCCTTCTCTTGACACCCAGGTGATGACAGAGTCACCAACGATCTGCCACTGTGGGGAGCAGTTCCCCTCACCACGGCATGTCGGCTCCATCTGGGCTACAGTGCAGCAGTGCTGAGTTTTCTGCTCCCAGAGCTTGGCTGGCCTGTCCATGAACTGAGCTTTCTCTTTGAAGACCCCCATGAACCCCAGGCGGGAGCTGACAGGGAGGCACTGCTGTTCCCAGTCGCTGAACTCCTATTTCTCCTTGTCTGGCAAGTGAAGAATGAAAGCAAGAGACAGGTTTGAAACAGCGAGCAGCAAGGATTATTAAGAAAGTGCCCCTCCAGAGAGGGAAGGAGTGAGGGGTGGGGTCTTGGCATCTGCCACACCTGTTGGGGGCAAAACACGATTGTAAGAGGGACTTTACCTGACAAGCATGCATCAGGGTCGTCAGCCAGCCTCAAGTAACTTGGTTTCTTGTACCCTCAATGAATCCCCAACAATTCAAAAAAAGAAAGAAAGCACCCCTCCAGATGTGGGGCGACTGTTGGGAAAGGGGAGCAAGCAACAGTGCTCTCCAGAGGTGGGGCAGGAGCGGGCGAGTATCCCAGGGGACCGTGCCACCGAGGGCTCTGCCAACCCTTTTTGTCTTGTCTGGCCTCTCTTCTTTGGTGACATCTCTCTCTTTTCATTTTTTTTGACTAGTGGGGATGTTGTTTCTTTCATGCTGTCTTGTGGGAGAATTTTCCATCTTATCACAGTTAGGCCCAAATGCGTCGTGATGTCCAAAACCCGTGGGGTGGGGGAGGACAAACTGTACCGTACAATGTGCCCCTGTTGTTTTGTTACGTTTCTTGTGGCTCCCCTTATCTTGTTACTGTTACAGGTCTTACTGAGTATCTCATTTGTTTATGTTACTTGTTTTCGTATTTTCTCTGCTCCTGTCTCACTTTTCCGACACTGACATTCTGTGACACTCATGTCCACCCTTATCTTACGGTGTGTTTTTACTCAGTATCCCATTTGTCACACAGCCTGCTCCGTACCCCTCTGCTCACATCCACGCTAACACTGGTGCAGTGGCAGCTGTGACAGGAAGGCTGGGCCGTCCCCGGCGCAGCTCCCTGCACCCTGCGGATCTGCGAAGTCCGGTCCCAGGGGAGCACAGATGGGCCAGAGTGAGCAGGTGACCTGTCGGGCTCATCACCCTGCTCACAGCAGGCAGGCAGTGCTGCATGCAGCCTGGTCACCTGACGCCCCGGCTAGACGGTGGCCTGCCAAGAGCTGCTTTCGTGACAGTGGGTGTCACTCCTTGCTGCGGACAGTGTGGCCTGTCTCCAGCACTCTGCTCTTTCTCTGAGCTTTGATGCTGCATTGCAGCTGGTCTGACACTCTGCCTGGCACATTCATTTGCCAGAGATGCCTCCAGCACCACAGGACCTGCTGTCACGTGTCCCTGGCAGCATGGCTCCTGGGAGATATTGCAGAGACCCCGTACCAAGCCCATGCAGAACTGGGCACCTTCCAGGGCACCTGATAGACATGGCACATTAGTTGCACTGAACGCAGAATATCCTGCTTCTATGCCCAATGAGAGTGGGGCCTCCTTCTCAGTGTGGGAGGCACGAGGTGCAAAAGATGGTCTTTTACCTTGCAGGGACCATCCCAGTAAACCCCTTACTGCAGCAAGCCCCACACTCAATCTCTGTAGGGGTTTCTCCCCCTTCTGACATACGTACATTTCATCGCAGCATCCAGAATGCTTGCTACTTTTTGCTTCTCAGCTCCAATGGCTGTGATGCTGTCAGCATGATCATGATGCCCACCGATGTGGTCTGTAGAGCGTCTGGGCTACCCAAGCACCTCCCCATGATGTGAAGGCAGAGAGCAGGTTAACATCCACCTGGGGCAAAACCATGATGGTGACGGTGTCCTCCTACCCACCCTAAGTGGATGAGAACTGCTTCTAACCCTGCTTCCTGATGGGCACTTACAAGGACATATTGGCCAAAACAACAGCTGCACACCATGAACAAAGGCATGTTAATGTGCTCTAGTAAAGATGGCAACTACATCGGGGTGGTTATGATGGGTGCTTCTGCTCAATTACAGCTGTGGGGACCTGTATCATCTGCCACAATTAATCTGGTTTTGCAGAGGCCGGACTGGTGGCTAACATGAGAATCATGGGGCCCCTATCCCTGTGTTCGTTAAGTCTTAGTATTCCTACTCCCCTCCCCATGACATGATATCCTTTGTGATTCACTATCGTGGCTGAAGGACCCAGTTTCAGGGGCTTCCACTTGGCTGTTCCTTCTCTAGTAACTCCTGTCCCACAGGTCGAGGATGAACTGCATGTCCTCCCAGCTGCTAAGTGTGTCTGTTCCCGTCACACATCCAGGGAGCCGGGATTTACCCCCGAATCCATCGGCAGAAAAACCTGGACTAGCATTATGGGCTGAATCATGTTCCTTCCAAACTCACATCTGGAAGTCCTCCCCCACCCCTAGGACCTCAGAATGCCTCTGTAGTTAGTGATGTGGTCTTTAAAGAGGGAACTGGGGTAAATAGGGATTTTGGGGGTGGACCTTCATACAATCTGATCAGTGTCCTTCAAAGAAGGGGCTGTTAGGACACACCCAGGGGATGACCATGTGAGGACACAGGAGAAAGGTGGCCTTCTGCAAAACAAGAACAGAGGCCTCAGAGGAGCCTGCCAACACCTTGATCTTGGACTTCTGGACTCCAAACTGTGGGAAATAAATTTCTGTTGTCTAAGTCAACAGTATTATCTAAGTCGCAAACAAGTACAGCCACAACTCCACTCATTCCTGATCTCTCTGCCCAACTCTGACGGGGGACCACAGGCCTTTTGGTGCTCTTGGTTCAATATCAGCTTGGAACCTGTGTCCCAAAGCTCTTGAAAGATCAGAGTATGGCTCGGCGCCTGTGGCTCAACGGGCTAAGGCGCCAGCCATGTACACCTGAGCTGGCAGGCTTGAATCCAACCTGGGTCCACCAAACAACAATGACGGCTGCAACCAAAAAATGGCTAGGCGTTGTGGTGGGCACCTGTAGTCCCAGCTACTTGGGAGGCAGAGGCAAGAGACTCGCTTGAGCCCAGGAATTGGAGGTTGCTGTGAGCTGTGATGCCATGGCACTCTATCCAGGGTGATAGCTTGAGGCTCTGTCTCAAAAAAAAAAGAAAGATCAGAGTATGGCCCAATGAACTACCACTCAGGTAAATGGCCATAGGGAGCTTCAGGGAAGGGTTGGAGAAATTACTCTCTAACTTGCTATGGGACCGTAGGGGCCTCTTATCTCCCATTTGGTGGACCTGGGTCACAGAGCTGGCTCCAGTCTGGGGCGAGGTGAGGGACCATCGCCTTCCATCAGGGTGCTGACACCAGCTTCTGCCCCTCCGTTCCTCCTCCATTTCAATAGTCCAAGGAAAGCAACACGCTGTTGGCTGCCCACCTATCTTGTCCCTAAAAATTGGAAATTTAGGTCTTGTTTCTGCTCTTCAGTCATTTGCTGTCCACAGTCCTTGTGGCTGCTACATATGCAACAGCCCCACATGGAACAGCCCAGATGTCCACTGTTTGTCCAACAGGGGACAGAGCGAATTGTGTTGTTACCATACCACTAAATACTGCTGATCGATAAAAAGGAACAGCTTACCGTCCACAGAACAGCATGAATGAAACTCATACCCACCATGCCATGCAAGAGAAACACCGTGGCTCCCAGGGATTCTATTTTTAATACGCTAAGAAACCCAGCCAATTCCTAACATGAAATGATATATTCTTTCCCTTTAGTTCTTACATATCTTTTTATCTTAAATATTTAATACTCTGGAACTTAATTTGGCTTGGCATATCAAAAGGGGGCTTCCACATTTTCTTCCACATGGTCGGCCAGCTGTTTAACATCATTAAGGAACAATCCATCCCGTGCACACTGACTGGTGACGCCGCCCTCCGCACACTAAATCCTCATCTGTGCCCTGCTCTGCTCCCGGGTCCTGGGCTTTCACTCATTGATCTGTCTGTCTGTGCCTCTCCAGATTCATGCTGTTTCAGTTAGTTTAGTTAGCGATGCATTTTAGGACCTGATAGGGTAAGCCTTCTTCATTATTCTTTTATATTTTCAAATTTTTCTCAGCTGTCCTCACCCATACATTCTTCCAGATGAACACTAGAATCACTATATCACATTCCAGAACTCTTGCTGGGCTTTTGTGTGGAATTGCTTTAAATTTATAGACTAACTTGGAAGAAAATTACATCTTTACAATATTGTCTTCCAATGAAGCAACATCATAACTCTCTCCTTTTATTCAAAGTCTTTTTTTATGTGCCCTAAAAAAGAAATGTCTTCATGTTAAAGACATTTCTTTTTCTTTTCTTTTTTCCATGTGTGTGTGTTAGTGTGAGTGTGTGTGTGTTGTATGTATTGTGAATGCCCTTTCTTCTGGCCTGAGAGGCTCTTTCCCCGGAGGCCTCGTGTGTTCCCAGGGGTCCTGCCCCCACCAAAGGTGTGGAGCAAGTGGACTGATGTGAGTCAATCAGAGGGCTCCACGGCCGTAGGGCCTGGTCACCATCCAGGCCTGACCTGTCACCCCTCCGGGAGATTGGCTATATGGATGCTGGGAAATAAGGGTTTCCCTTTTGCTTTGAGGTGAGATGGGTCTAGGAGAGTGTCTGTTTGAGAAACGCAATGACAAAATAAATAGCATTTTGGAGCCCTACCCAGGTGACAGGCACTGCTCTCCCTCTCTAAGTTTCAACTCACCATAACCTCTGGGCTAGACCAGGGTGATGTTCAAATCAGTTAGTAACTGGCAGGACTTGGTATTGCCTCAACAAAGTGACATCCACATCAGCGGGCACCAGCCACATCGCACCTCTGAAGTTGCCCCTTTGTCTGTATAAGGACGGTGAGACGTAGAGAAGTTCAGTACCTTGCCCACGTCCACTGGGCGGTCAGTGGTGGAGCTGGATTCCCTCCCAAATCTGGGAAGTGGTATGTCAAGGAGGGGTGTCACAACGATAGACCTTAACCATGGCCAGGTCGGGAGGTGAGTGGCCCCACTCCCTGCTGGAAGGATAGGGGTCCTCGTCCCGCAGTGGGAGGTTGGTTAAACTGGCCCTGCTGCTACCAGGATAGTCATCTGCCTACACAGCCTGGGATCCAGGTGTAGAAAACATTTGCCATGTTGGGGTCTCTTGGCTTCTTGTGACTTTTGATACAATCCCATAAGGAAATGCCAACTGGCCTGAGGAAAGGGAAGAACTCCCTGGACCAGAACTTGGCAGGGCTGCGGAGGCTGCGTCAGAGCCAGTGGTGTGAAGGCACAGTGACATCCAGGAGATGAGCCGGGCTCTGGGGGAGCCACTAGATCTTTTTCTTTCCCAGCTCCACTGCCTTAAAGGGGAAGACATTCACCTTTGCAAGAAGCCCTCTCCCTGGCTGCCCTCCCTACGTCCAGCGCAGAGAGACCCACGCACAAGATCCCTGAGCCAGGGACAGTGCCTGTGGCTCAGGGAGTAGGGTGCCGGCCCCATATATGGAAGGTGGCAGGTTCAAACCCAGCCTCGGCCAAATTGCAACAAAAAATAGCTGGGCCATGTGGTGGGCGCCTGTAGTCCCAGCTACTTAGGAGGCTGAGGCAAGAGTAATCGCCTGAGCCCAAGAGCTGGAGGTTGCTGTGAGCTGTGACGCTACGGCACTCTATGACGGCGACAAAGTGCGACTCTGTCTCTGAAAAAAAAAAAAGGTCCCTGACCCAACAAGAACGAAGCCAATGCTATTCATGGCATCACCAGGACCCAGGGAAGCCCAGTCCTTGTGGGAGGCGGGGACTGGAGATGACTCACCCATGTTCTCTGGCAGTTGAGACTTTCTGAGGAAGAGCCGAATGACAAGAGGGTGAGGGGTGGGATGTACCCAGTGACACCTGTCACCCACTCACCCACTACATCTCTGTGTGTTTCAGGTGGGTGCCTGGCCACGCTGGGCCCCCGGAACATTCCATTCCTGTGGTAGTGGCAGTCTCTGGTGCCTTCGCCCCATAGCCAGGAAATGAAATAAATAATAACAACAGTGAGGAAAGAGATGAGGTGCGGACATGTTCTTTTGTTGAACTTCACAGACACGCTCATACCACCAAAAAGTAATCAGTGAATTTTATGAAACCAAAATACCTTCGAAAGTACAGTTTGGACAATGTCTTTTTTTTATTGACTCATTCTTTAGTTTTAAAACAAACATGAACAACTAAGACTAAATTTCAATTTTAAAAGTATTAGTCAAGTTCAATAAAACATTTCATATGTGAAGTAAAATTTGCATTTACCAAACCAAAATATTACATTTTGCAATTTACACTCTGTGTCACTTTAAACTTTTATTTATTTATTTTGGAGATAATGTCTCAGTCTATTGCCCAGGCTACAGTACCAGGGTGTCAGCCTAGCCCACAGCAACCTCAAACTCCTGGGTTTGAGTTCCTCCTGCCTCAGCCTCCCGAGTAGGTAGGACTATAGGAACGGTACACAACGCCCGGCTAATTTTTCCATTTTTAGTAGAGACAGGGTTCAGTCTTGCTCAGGCTGGTCTTGAACTCCTGAGCTCAAGAAATCTACCTACCTCTGCCTCCCAGAGTGCTAGGATTATAGGCATGAGCTACTGCACTCTGCCACTTTAAAACAATAAGCCCAGTTTTACTCTGTGTTGGGGGCCAGGAGGCTATTCCTGGATGATCACAAAGTTCCTACAAGAGGGGACCCAGGGAGGTGTGACCATAGGTGGCGCTGCATTGCCAGTTCAAGGTTGAAGCAGGGGCCCCAGGAAAGGGCTGCACAGCCTCCAGAAGGCAGGAGAGGCCAGGAGACGGACCTTCCCTAGAGCCCACAGGTGACCTGCAGACACCCTGTCTTTAGCCCAGGGAGACCTGGTTTGGACTTGAGAAGTGGCCAATAGAAATATAATAAATTTGTACTATTTGAAGCTACTAAGTTCATCGTAGTTTGTCACAATATCAATGAAACATGAATACACAAATACTACCATTGTTTATTTTGAATCTACTGTTTGTAGGAAAATATAATACCACAAGGTAAAGCCACAAACTGAGCCCAAAGGATTCTAAACCTTTTGAACTTACACGCAGAATGAACATGTGTAGCTGTGTGTGTGCCTGAGTGTGTGTTGGGGCCAAGTGTGGAGTTGGGGCCAAGTGGGGAGTTGGACTTTAACATCTTTTGTGGGGATACAATTTAACCCCTGACACGCACACCCATGCACACACATACGTGTTGCTGAAATTCAGCAGGGATAGTCGCCGTTGCTTAGAGTTGAGGCCAAGGACAGTTCCATATATATGTGTGCTACTTCCCAGAAAATGTATCAGCTCTCCAGGGCACGGTGGTAGGAAAAGCATGTAGACTTTGAGTCAGCTTTCTGATTGACTGCACATCCTCCACCCACCCCACCTCCCCGCACCCTGCTGCACCCCGCAGGCCGCAGTGATGCGTCCACAGATGAGCCCAGCGCCCCAGGAGGACCAGCCCAGCTCCCTGAGATGTTCGGTCTGCAGCTGGGGTCTCAGGCGGTGACGTAGTGGCCGAGGCTGCAACATTTGCTTTGTGGACAGGGTTGGCAGCTCGCAAAGCCACACAGAGGCAGGAGGAGCAGAGTCGGGCAGAGATACCGCAGCCCTTCAGGAGACTCGCCTGGGGACCCGCCTCCTGCTGCACCTGAACAGGGCACCACCTCTGCCCCTGCTTGTCCTACTTCAGGTTGGGTCCTGTCACTTCCAGCACGAACACCAAAGAGTGCTCATGAATATTAACTCTAACGTGGTGTCATTTTTCCCCAGACCTCATGAATTTCTAATTCCATACCGGTATTATTTTGAATGGGCTCTTTCCCCGCATGTTATTCTAATGGTTATTGCTGATAGAAAAATTATTCATTTGGAATACATTTTTTTAAAAATTTGTTTTAATTAAAATTCAGCTTTCCTGGTGTACAATTCTAAGAATGTGACACATGCACAGTCACACACACAGTCACATGCACATGTAACCACCACTAAAACCGAGATAACGGCTTTTCCCCACCAACACTCCAGGGCTGCCTCTTTGCGACAAGTCTCCCTTGCCCTGCACTCTGCACCCCTGCCCGCTCCCCTGGCCATACAGTTTGCCTTGTCCAGCCAGCTGGGCATCATCATCTCAGGTCAGCAGAATCACATGGCGTGGAGCCTGGAGTGTGGCATCTTTCAGTGGCATGACCCATCTGGTCAGTCCACACTGTCGTGTGCGCCCCTTTATTGCTGAGCAGCACATGTATGCCACGGTAGGGAGGCACCACAGTTTTTATCCATCCCTCAACTGGACGTTTTTGTTTTGCTTTTGGCATATGTGAATATACCTGCTATAAAGTACAGGTTTCTGTGTGAACATAATTTTTCAATTTTCCTGTGTAGATACCTATGATGGGATTGCTAGCTCACAAGGTCACTATACGTCTAAGAAACATGAACTGTTTTCCAAAGTTGAGGCACCATTTGGCAGTTCCTCCAGCAACGCAGGAGAATTCCATTTGCTTTAAATTCTCCCCAGCATTTCATATTGCCAGTTTTCTCTATTTAATCATTCTAATAAATGTGTAGAGCTATCTTACTGTCATTTCAATTTGCATTTCCCTAATGGCTAATGTGCTTATTTTTCATATGTTTATTCATTATCCCTATATCCTCCTTGGTAACTTATCTGTTGAGATATTTTATCCATTTAAATATTTGGTTTGTTGTTTCCTTACTGTTGACTTTTGAAAGTTCTTTGTATATCCTGGATACAAATTATTTAATGTGTGATGTGCAAGTATTTTCTTCCTGTCTGTGAGTTATCCTTTTTATTCTTTTAATCGGTTCTTTCATAGAGCAAAAGTTTTTAGTTTTAGGGCGGCACCTGTGGCTCATCGAGTAGGGCGCCAGCCCCATATACCAAAGGTGGCAGGTTCAAACCTGGCCTCGGCCAAACTGCAAAACAGAAAAATAGCCGAGCGTTGTTGTGGGCGCCTGTAGTTCCAGCTACTTGGGAGGCTGAGGCAAGAGAATTGCCTAAGCCCAGGAGTTGGAGGTTGCTGTGAGCTGTGTGACGCCACGGCACTCTACCAAGGGCGATAGAGTGAGAATCTGTCTCTACAAAAAAAAAAAAGTTTTTAGTTTAGATTTAATTCAAGTCACAGAAATTTTCTTATATGAATAGTGGGTTTTGTGTTATATCAAAGAACTCTACCTAATTTTAAGGGCACAAAGATTATTCTCTTATGTTTTCCCCTAAAGTTTTATAGTTTTAGGATTGACATTTGGTTCATTTTGATTTTATTTTTGTATAAGATGGGAGAATAGATTAAGGGTTTTTTTCGTATGTAAATACCAATTAGTCCAGTGTCATTTACTGAAAAGACTACTTTGCCAAATTGAATTGATTTTGCAACTTAAAAAAAACAAATGACTAGATTTGTATGGGTTTATTTATGGACTTTGTATTTTGTTTTATTGATCTGTATGTCTATCATTTTAGAAATACTCCATTATCTTAATGAATGTAGATTTTTAGTAAATCTTGAAATCAGTGTGAGGCCTCCAATTTTTTCTTTATCAAAATTATTTTGACTATTCTAAGTCCTTTGCCTTTCTATATTAATTTTAAAATAAGCTTGCCAATATCTACAAAAAAATCCAACTGTGATTTTGATTGGGATTGCATAGAGTCTATAGCTTAACTTGGGAAGAATTTATATCTTTATAATATTGAGTTTTCCCATCCATGAACATAGTACATGTCTTCATTTATTTTGGACTTTGATTTCTTTCATCAGTGTTTAATAGTTTTAAGCATACAGATTCTGCATATAGATTTATGCCTAAGTATTTCCACTCTCTGGTACTATCACGGAAGGCATTTTTTAAAATTTCTATTTCCAGTTGTTCATTGCTAATCTATAGATGTATGATTGATTTTTGTATATTGACTTTGTTTCCCATGACCTGGATAAACTTGCTTATTAGCTATAGGATAGATTATGTAGATTCCATGGGATTTGTTTATTGTAATCTAATCTGACAATCACTCTCTTTCAATTCCCATACTTAACCAATTTGCATTTAAAACTTTTTTATAGTTTTAAGTTTCTAAAAATTTTTTGTTTTTATACTGCTTTATATTGGCTCGGCGCCTATAGTACAGTGGTTCCACCGCCAGCCACATACACCAAGGCTGGCAGGTTCGAACTTGGCCCAGGCCAGTTAAACAACAATGGCAACTGCAACAAAAAATAGCTGGGTGTTGTGGCGGGTGTCTATAGTTCCAGCTACTTGGGAAGTTGAAGCAATAGAATAGCTTAAGCCCAAGAGTTTGTAAGCTGTGATGCCACGGCCCTCTACCGAGGGTGACAAAGTGAGACTCTGTCTCAAGAACAAGAAAAAAAATGCTTTATATTGACAAATTATACTTGCATATATTTATGGGGTATAAAGTGATATTGTATGTATGCATAATGTGTAATGATTAAATTAAAACAATTAATATATCCATTACCTCAAATACTATTCATGTATTCCTCTTGCCTAACTGAAACTTTGTATCTTTTGACCAGCTTCTCCCCATTCTTTCCCATTCCTCTGTCTCTGGTAACTACCCTTATACTCTCTGCTTCTAAGAATTCTATTGCTTTAGAGTCCAAATACATGTGCAAGTGAGAACGTGCAGTATTTTCTTTCCATGTCTGGCTTATTCACTAAGCATAATGTCCTTCAAGTCCATCCTTGTCAGAAATGATAGAATTTCCTTCTATTTCCATCATGCGAAATACAATTTATTCAGCCACTGGACACTGGTTAATTTCACGACTTGGGTTTTGTAAATAATGCTGCAATGACCATGGGAATGTAGATATTTTTTGACATACTGATTTCAAGTCCTTAGGATATACATTCAGAAGTGGGATCACTGGCTCATATGATGATTTTATTTGCAGTTTTTTGTAGAAACTTCATACAGTTTTCCATAATAGCTATCCTCACTTAAGTTCCCATCCACAATGTACAATGGTTCCCCTTTCTCCATCTCCTCACTCACCCTTGTTATCATTCATCTTTTTGATAATAGCCATTCTGAGAGATGTGAGGTGTCATCTCATTGCGGTTGTAATTTGCATTTCCCTAATGATTACTGATGCTGAGCATTTGTTCATACACTTGATAGTCCTTTGTATAACTTCTTTAGAATTGCTTTCTGTGTGTCATATCTGTTTTTTATTCTTTTGTTAGATTAAGTGGAGGTTTTTTGTTTTTGTATTCTGCTTATCTATTGGTTTTTGTATTTTTTTTTTAGTGGTTGCTTTAATATATATGAACAATTTTTTAGTCCATACAGAGCAAATATCAAGAACATTTCATAAATGTAGCATTCCTCCCACCCTTATATTAAAAAATTATTGTATTGCATCTATATACATTGGAAACCAAAAATGTTATAATTTTTGATATCAATAGTTTTATATATATATCTATACATATATATATATATAAGAACTTAAGAAATAAATAGTCTATTATATTTACCCTGCTATTTATGTTTCTATTGGTTTTCCTTCATTCCTAAGTTCTATGTCTCCCTCTGGTATTTCCCTTTAGTCTGAAAAAATTTCCCTTAGTATTTCTTAAGTGCTGTTCTACTGTTAACAAATTTTCTTAATTTCCCTTCATCTGAAAATATCTTTATTATACTTTCATTCCTGAAGGATATTTTTGCTGAATATAGAAGTGTAGGTTGACAGTTCTTTGCTTTCAGCACCACTTGTTGATTTTTTGTGTTTTCTGAAGATAAACCCACTGTAACAGGAATTACCATTCTTCCTCTGTGTTGCTGCATTTCTTTGACTACTCTCAGGATTTTGATTATGATGTGCCTGGACATGGCTTTTCTTACATTTATCCTACTTGAGATTGCTGAGCTTTTTGAGTTGGTAAATTTATGTTTTTCATCAAATTTGATAAGTTTTGGCTGTGATTTTTTTTTTTTGCAGTTTTTGGCCGGGGCTAGGTTTGAACCCGCCACCTCTGGCATATGGGGCCAGTGCCCTACTCCTTTGAGCTACAGGTGCTGCCCTTGGCCATGATCTTTTCAAATATTATTTTCTGCACCAATTTCTTCTCTCCTTTTGGGACTTCAATGATGGGAATGTTGCAGCTTTTGGTATCACCTCATAGGTTCTTGAGAGTCTGTTAATTTCCCCCTCAATCTTTTATTCCCTCTATCCTTGACAGTAAATTATTTTATTTTTTACTTTTTTTTGAGACAGAGACTCAAGCTGGATAGAGTGCTGTGGCATCACAGCTCAAGCAACCTCCAATTCCTGGGTTCAAGCGAGTCTCTTGCGGCCACCTCCCAAGTAGCTGGGACTACAGGTGCCCTCCACAACACAATGACACCCGACCATTTTTTGGTTGCAGCCGTCATTGTTGTTTGGCGGGCCCAGGCTGGATTCGAACCCACCAGCTCAGGTGTATGTGGCTGGAGCCCATTGAGCCACAGGTGCCGAGCCAACAGTAGATTATTTTTATCAATCTATTGTCCAGTTTCATTTTTTTTTTTTAGACAGAGTCTTACTATATCACTTTTGGTAGAGTGCTGTGAAGCCACAGCTCACAGCAACCTCAAACTCTTGGACTTAAGTGATTCTCTTGCCTCAGCCTCCCAAGTGGCTGGGACTACAGGCATCTGCCACAATGCCTGGCTATTTTTTTGTTGCAGTTGTCGTTGTTTAACTGGCCTGGGCTGGGTTCGAACCTGCCACCCTTGGTGCATATAGCTGACACTGTAACCACTGTACTATAGGGTGTTGAGCCTATCCTCAAGTTTCTTAACTCCTCCCCCACCCCATTATCTTTATTCCATTACTGAACTCATCCTATGAACTTTTTTGTTTTTTGAAAAGGAGTTTCACTCTGTCACCCTGGGTAGAGGGCTGTGATGACATAGTTCACAGCAACCTCAAACTCTTGGGCTTACAGGATCCTCTTGCCTCAGCCTCCCCAGTAGCTGGGACTAGAGAAGTGTGCCACATGCCTGGCTAATTTTAGAGATGGGATCCTGTTCTTACTCAGCCTGGTGTCAAACCCTTAGGTCAAGCAATCCACCTACCTTGACTTCCCAGAGTGCTAGGATTACAGGTATAAGCCACCATACCCAGACTATGAAGTTTTTATTTCAGATATTATTTTTTTAATTCAAAAATTCCCATTCAGTTATCCATTTTAGTTTTTATCTCTCTGCAGAGAAACTATCCTTTCATTCATTCCAAGATTGATCATTTTAACCTGAAGAATAAACTTTTAAAATTATCTGATAATAACAGTATTTGGCTCATTTGGGACTTGGTGTCTATTGATTATTCTTTTCCTTGAGTATTGGTCAGCTTTTCCTATTTCTTTTGTGAGCTGAGTAATTTTGGATAGTGTCCTAGACATTTTGAATGTTATATTGTGAGGGTTTGGGTCCTCTTTAATACATGTACTTTGGAGAACGTTGCTTAGTAGGCAGTGGTTCAGCTGGTTGGGTCCAGAACACATGCTGGCTTTCCTGGTAGGGAGTGGTTCTAATACCAGTTCAGTCTTCAAAGTCTTCCCTATGTTGGTTTGCTCTTTCCGGCGCGTGTGCCCCTGCCTGGATAGTGGTGTTGGGGTGATGCAGTTCCTGAGGCCTTTGATATGCCTCTTTGGAATGTTGCATGAGCAGCTCAGGTAGCTCATTCTTCTCTGGGGTTTCTTTCATTACCCTCTGTCTCCCAGGGGTCCCCTTTCTCGTCTTCTGGCTGGAAGTGTTTTCCCTGGAGTTTTCCTATGGGTGCCTCCTGCACAACACTGGAATTTGGACAATTCCCCCACCTCGGGTCAACGGTGGGTATCAAAGGACAGGGAAATAATGCAAAACTCACCTTGTTTCAGTTTGTTATTCAATTTTCAACATCCCAAGCTGCCTGCTATTATTTACCTTCATAGGCCTTAGGTAGTTGATTTTTATATCAACTTCCCAGAATTTTTTGCTGTAATCAGTGGGAGAGATGGGTCATAGCAGTTTACTCCATCTTGGCTGGCACCAGAATTCAGAATACACATGTTTTTAATTGGACACTTTATTGGGTCCTGATAAGTGCTGGTATCTTTTTCCTTTTTAAATTAAAACTATTAGATACAAGCACAATAGCATGTAAAATATATATGCACATCACAAAGTTTCACAATGGAACAATACCTGGGACTGTGATGTCCTTTGTGTCATTCTTTGATTCTGTCCCCTGGACACCAGAGATAATGATTAGTCTGAATTTTTATTATCATTACATTACTTTTCCTTATAGCTGTGCTACTAGTGTGCATCCATAAACACAGTGCTTAGTTTTAAATTGTTTTAATTAGACATAAAAGTGGTGACACTGTGCATGTGTTCTTTTGCAACTCGCTTTTTCAAAAGTATTTTAAGGCTGGGTGTGGTGGCTCACGTCTGTAATCCCAGCACTTTGGTTGGCTGAAGAGGGAGGACTGCTTGAGCCTAGGAGTTTGAGGCTGCGGTGAGATATGACAGCACCACTGCACTCCAGCCTGAGCTACCGAGTGAGCCCCTGTCTCTAAAAATATTTACATTTTAAGATTCATCTCTTGGTGTGTGTGGCTGTAGCTCATTTATTTCCAATTCTCTGCTATAGTTTGTTGCATGAATATACCTCGGTATATTTGCTTGTTCATCTGCTAAAAGACATTGAGGTATTTGCAGCAGTTTGCTCTTATGCATAGAGATACAGTGTCCATGTATCCTTGAGTGCTGGGGCAAGAGTCTCCCACGTCTATACCAAGCAGTGGAATTGCTGGGCCAAAGAATATCACATTATCAACATAGCTAGATCATTTGAAATTCACTTCCAGAGCAGCCATACTAATTTCTCCTCCCATCGGTACATGAATCTCTGCGGACCCACACCCTCGGCAACACTTGAGACTTTCAGACATTATCACTTTTGTCAATCTGGTGTGTACAAACTGGCACCTCTTCTGAGGTTTCCACTTCCATTTCTCTGAATACTTAGGAGATGGAGCATTGTTGGCCATTTATATTTTCTATGCATGCCTCTTGTTCATTCTCCATTAGGTTGTTACTTTTCTCTTTTGGATTTTAGAAAGTCTTTGTTCTGGATACCAATCCATTGTCACTGGTGTGTTGTAAATATCTTCTGCACACATGTGACCTTTGTTTTCATCTTCTTTTCTAATGAACAAGCATTCTTATGGTTGGTATAGCTGAATATATTCATTGATCACTTTGTTGTTGTTGTTGTTGTTTTGAGACAGAGCCTCAAGCTGTCACCCTGGATGGAGTGCCATGGCATCACAGCTCACAGCAACCTCCAATTCCTGG